>JAPZPC010000075.1:0-168400 GCA_037952705.1 Haplographium delicatum
ATCAAAGAGGGTAGGGTATTTGGTGGAAGGAAATTCGTCACTCGCTTATATTCGTCACTCGCTTATAAAATACGTTAGGGGGGTGAACAATTTCTACAAATACCCAAAACAAATACTCCAAAAAAATTTCCACGGTCATCAATACGTGATGTAACTATGGATTAGACATATCTATTTTAGCCAGCTTTGTATGGAAAGATCTACTATATATATTTAACAATATAAGAAAGTAATGGTTCAGCTACCTATTAGTCAGTGAAAAATTATAAAACCGCCGAATAGGAGATTTTTGTTACAAATAAACCACTTAAATGAAGCACAAAGAATTAGAAGTACCAACCACAAGCACAACCCATGCTCTGCAGAGTTTGAGCAAAATGATGAAGAAAAAAGAAGGGACATGTGAACCAAAATATTAAACCCGCAATAAATACTACATCGTTATGCGTACATACCTTTTCGAATGCTCTTAGGAAAGTGATTTTTTGCAAATTCCGAATCGGAGCTGATGAACTCCAAGTGTGCCGAAAGTCTCAAGCAATTAAGAAATTCGAAATCTGAAATTTGATATCTGTGATCATCTGATACGGCCCCACACACGTGTCTGTGGGGGATTAAGAGGTAATCTCCAGTCTCCTGTACCTTTGTATCACGACGGGCGGTTGAAATGATGACTTCCTGCGGCTGTCAGAACTCTCATCGTAGGGGTATTCCCATACAAGCAATGCGCCGGCGCGTAAGATGTACTGGGGGGGGGCAGCGACAGGTATTCGGGTATTCCGTCTTGGTACTGAAGGCTGAGATTAACCCTGAGATTGGCAGGGCAGGGCGGGCGCAGGGCTGTGGATATTGAACTGTGCGACTCCGGGGAGGATACCGGAAGGACACCAAAGAGCAGAATAATGATCCGGTGTCGGGTCACCACCTTTTTCAATTACAGTCTTTTGTATGAAGTACACTTCTCTGAAACCGGAGCGTGGTCTGCGATTGCAGGGCGCCAGCAGAAAGAAGGGGAATATAGTACTGTCCTTCGCACGGAATAAGATTAACAAGTACTTTTCTGACGGTAAGGCGCAAGATCGCGCAATGATATTCTTTCTGCCCGGAGCGGTGACCACTGCAGGTCGGACCCGTTTCAACGTCAAAGACTCTTTTCCAAAAACATCCATTGTCCTTCTCCACCATTTCGCAATAAGGTTAACCTTCCGGTTTCACCTCGAGGGGTGCTCGACCGCCGATAGTCTGTTTGGTCGTTTCACTTCCTGTTTCTTCTCCCTTTCCGGCGTGCCGCTGTGGTCAATATAGCTCAGGTATGATCTGTGATAGGCAGGTTTCATCCCCGTATCAGGATGGCGAATCTTTGTTCCTACCCCGCCTATCTATTATCGTGGTCCGAAGATATCGTGGGTAATGTCTTTGATCTCGTCATTTTCAGGGTCTTTATTTTCTTCTTTCCATTGTCTAGTTACTGTCCAAGTCGTTTTCCTCCACACAATTCTCACTTTATTATGTATCTCAATCCCGCATAGAAAAAATGTGTTTGCAGATCTGCAGCCCGTAACAAATAGTTTGTCGCATGAGTTGAAGTCAAACACTTGGTTACCGACAATTAACTGTGCGCTACTGCAGTTTTCACTCTCGGAACTGGATCTTCCCTCTAGCTAGTGTACTTCCTGGCAGAAGAACACTACCTAGATTTCTTTGCTCATTCAACAGCCCTTTTGACATCTTGATTTTAAATATCAACCTTTCATCTAGGTGCTCTTCTAAGGAACATGGCGACTTGGGGTGCATACCTCAAATCCTATGTGAAGAAAGTAGACGAGCCACCAAAGGATGGTCCACCCTCGGTTGAAGCAACATCCACAACACCACCAGCGAAACCCAAGGAAACCGCTACAACCCAGCACCCAAATCCGGTTGTTAAAAAGCTTTACGATATACAAAATGAGGCGCCGGCCAATGAAATTCAAAGGTCAGCATCGAACGCGGCGCGGATGGCAAAGCTTTTCGGTTACGCAAAACCAGGACCAGAACCCGAACCAGAAATTTCCTCAAAACCAGTACAAGCCGATGAGAAACCTCTATCCATATCAAAAGCATCCTTTGATGCGCCGGGCAGCATATCAGGTAGCAGGGTCCAGAGCTCACGAGGAAATTCGATATTCAAGAAAAATTATGTTTCGTCAGGCGCATCCTTAGATCTCAATTCTCTTATGATGGACTTGGAGACTATCATGAATGAGAAGCCGTCTATATCCACGCGGGAAAGCAAACCCATTCAGGTCAAAGAAGAACCCAAACCATTCCAGCCTCCAACACAAGTATTCACCCCAGTTCAAGTCCAACAAGTCCAACAAGTCCAAGTCCAACCTCTCCAAAGAAGAGAAAGCAACTTGAGCAGAACCGAGCTGGGAGACGAAATTTTCAGAAAACGCATGTCTGAGTACGAAAAGCAGGCTGAGAGAATCCGAATTGAAGAAAAGAAAACTCGAGAGAAGTTTCTGGAGTATGAACGGCAAGTAGAGAGGATTAAACGCGAAAAGGAAGAGATGGAACTTGAAAGGCAGCGAATCCTGGAAGAAGAAGAAAAATTCAGACAGGAAGCTGCTCGATTCGCTGAAGACGAGGAACAAATGCGGAGATTTATAGCGGACGTAAAACAAGAACGTGCCAAGATTGAGGAGGAGGAAGATTTTGATCGAGCTCGTGGGATAAATAGCCCAACTAGAAGCAGACGGTCAGAAACGCAGGAAGATCGAGACCGTGCTCCGGGTATAATGAGTCCAACTAGAAGAAGAAGGCCGTCGGCAGCGAGCGAAGAGCGAGATCGTGCTTCGGGCATGAGCAGTCCAGCTAGAAGAAGAAGAAGGCCATCCGAAGACAATAGGGAAAACGAACGAGAACTTGAGAGGAAAAGGCGAGATCAAGAAGAAAAGAGGAGAAGAATGGAGCAAGAAGAGGAAGAGAGGATACGAATCGAAGAAGAGGAGGAGGAGAGAAGAAGAGAGGAAGAGGAATATGAAGAAGAGCAGAAGAGAAGGAAGGAGGAAGAGGAGGAAGAGAGGAGAAGAGAGGAAGAGGAATATGAAGAGGAGCAGAAGAGAATGAAGGAGGAAGAGGAAGAGGAGGCAAGAGAACGTGAACTTGAAAGGGAGCGGGAACGAGAACGGGATTTAGAACGAGATCGAGAAATTCAAGAACGGAAATGGAGGGAGGAAGAGCTGGAACGAGAAGAAGTGGAACGAGAAGAAGTGGAACGAGAGCGCCAGCGAGAATTTGAAGATGAGAGACGGAGAATGGAGGAAGAGGCGGAGCAAGTTGGATTACAAATGAGCGAGGATGATGAGATTGAAGAAATCTCTCCTCGGGACGAATACCGTCTACCGCAGTTTGACAGTGACAAGCCTAAAACTGGCGTGATGAATTCTGGCTTCGAATCATATCAAGAAGAGGTAGATGCAATGCGCATGTACTACGATGACGACGAAGTCGAACCAGTGGCCCCATATGGTCAAACCATTCAAAACATGCCTTCACCCAACCGGCGACCTGGCCAATTCAACCAGCCGATGTCTCCAGTTTCTCCATACGAGGACCCAACTCAGTTCAACAAGCCAGCCTCTCGAGTCAACAAGCGAATTTCCCCTATCTCTTCATATGCCCAGATCGTCCAACCGATTCCGCAATCCAACAAGCCCTTGCCTCAATTTGCTCAACCAATGTCCCCGGTGTCGCTGTATGAAGAGCCAACATCTCAACCCCGCCAACCGATGTCTGGATCTAATAAACCATTACCCCCATTCAGCCAGCCAGCATCACGATTCAACGAGGAAGATACTGAACAACAACGACGGGATGCAGAGGCCGAGGAGGAGCGCGAAGCCAAGCTGGAGAAAGATGCCGAGTTAGCCAAGGCCGAGAAAAAGATCACCGAGGCGTTTGCGGCACTGGCAAAGGAAAGAGGATTGGCACCTATGCCTATGCCTGCTCCCACCCCAGCACCCAATCCAGGTCAGACCAACGCCTCCCGAGATGGTTATGCAGTCCAAGAGTTTGGACGCGGGGTTCGACCCGCAGGGAGGGAATCGAGGGTCTTCAAAGAGCAAGGGGCAACCACCATAGTTTCTCGACAGAATACTGTTGGGCCACGACCACAGATCCGCGGTGGACTGCCTGGGGGAGGCCCCAAGATGGGTTTCGATAAAGGGCAGCCGGGGGTTTCCCGTTTTAATACAATTGCAGCACGGCCACTTATACCAGCCGCACAACAGGCTCCTGCACCAGTGACGCGAGGGAATACAGTTGGAGCCCGGCCGAGTCCTCGAGTGGTGATTCCGAATGGGCCGGCTCCAGGTGGTGCTGGGACCCCGGATGGGCCGAGAAGAGCGGGTGGGTTACCGAGTGGACCGAGAGGTAGTGGGTTACCAAGTGGCCCAAGGGCCGGATTACCCATAGGACCAAGACCTGTACGAAGTTAATGCTTTCATGAGTATGAATTATGTACTTATGATTAGATAATGTAGCAGATGATGTTAATGAAAACTTTTATCATGCGTATATGTATCCACCGGTTGTCGACCTAGCCCGAGTCATTAACCAAAGCTATGGAAAGTGTTAAGAGAGGACGAGTCTAATGTGCCAGAGAATCTCGAAAACCTTTTCCTAGGTTCTCTGTAGTTAGAAAAAACCAGAATTTGTGTATTGCATCTCTTTTGAATTTCGACCCAGGGTTGGAAATGTCACGTTCTGCATGCCCAATGAGATATAAAGTTCGGCTCCCATAAGTTCACTGAAATGCGAAGAGCCTTGAGGACCTCAAATTATCTAAATTTGTACCCTTTGTCACCAAACTCCAAACTACATCCATATGCCGGGGATATTTAAAAGCCAAAATTTTCTAATTCTACAGTCCGAGAAGAACCTTCAATACCATTGCAACAAGACAAACGACAATCGCGGCAATCAGCCTGTCTATCCAAACAGGGACACCGCCATTCGATTGCTGAGCCATGCGGGAGGCAGGATTCGCAGCGGCCTGTATCCTTACAGGTTGGGCGCTTGCTGTTGGTTGGGGAATGCTCTGTGCAGGTCTCGCAAGAGGGTATGTATTCGACGTCGATGCCGCTGGTGTATCTGCCACGTTGCCACTCCCAGTCTTCACAAAGCCCTCTGCTAACTCTGACTCGGTATCTTCTCCCCTCTTCACCATCTCGTCCTTCCATTCCATCTTCAATTCTTTCGGGACTTCCACTGCCACGGCAGCTTTTCCTTCCTTCTCTTTTGATCTTGCCGCTTCCTCGCATTCCTTCAGTATCTCATCATTACTCCTCCCACACACACCACATTTCATGTTCGGACTTGCAGCTGCCATTCGTTCCCTCTCTTGAGCGCTACATTCTAGTCCGCCCAGTTGGCCTTTCGCATCCGTCTCCATGAATGTTCTCAACGCCGTCAACGCCGTCCTTATGCCCCAAGCGGGCTGCCATGTTTCTTCATGGTGGCCGCTAATGCTCAGACATATTTCCCGGTTCACTTCAAATCTGCCACTGGGTGTAAGGAACCGAAAGCTTGGAGGCCGTAGCGGATATGTGGGAGGTAACACGATTCGGCCGTGATAGATGCCAGAAGCAAAGGGTGAATTTGGAGGGCCACGGAGGGTAAAGTGCCAGTGGAAGAGGTCTGCGTCGGTCGCCGGGGCAGCGTGGAAGTCTGGAGAGGGCGAGTTTGCAAGCTCCGATGCTTCGCGGACTGTTGGGACAATAAATGTTAGCAAGCCGTCTCTGGGGAATATCGGACAGAGAAGGCTAGGAGAGCTCTTGAGACAGAATATGCTTACGAATGCGTTTGATTGTTGGAGATTTCGAGTTAAATTTAGGAGTTGCCATGGTACCTCTCTATCTTGACGCCCAAGGGGCGAAAGAGACAAATTTCTCAAAGAGGATAGATGTCAGGTTTAACTGGACAATAGCTGTATAGAGAGAAGTAAGATGTGTTGTTTACTGAAACGTTGTCGATAAGCTCCGGAGGGGCTTAGCGAGCATCACAGCTTGTATGCGTAATCACGTGATAAGAATATATTCTCAAGACTTTCATTTCTATGATCAATATCGACCGTGCCTTCGAAGAAAAACGCCAAGATATGCATATTATACTACAGGCCATTGAGCAAATCAATCTACCTCTTCGTCTTGCCCATCCCAACCCCTAACGTTATCTTTTTGCCTGGCTAATGTATTCCCCAACAGTGTGTTTGTAGCGACGCCCACCCTCTGTACCGTTTGCGGCCAGCCAACAGCAGCTTTCTTACCATGTGCCCTCTCATCAACCTCCTCTTCATCACTGGTACTATCATAGTCATCGGTAAACCTTGGACGTAGATTCTCCATAGAAACAACACTTGTTTGATCAGCATTGTTATTTTGATTCCGACCCAATATTTTGTCGGCCTTGGATGTCGAACGAGTCGGGTATGAAACATAATGTTTCCCAGCACCCCCAGTTCTTGGTGTGAATTCTGCCGAGGGGTCTGGTCCCCATCCAGCTGCAAATTCCCTCTCTCGCTGTGCCGCTCTCTCGTTCGCTACATTTTCCCTCGCCGCCAGCCATTTCGGACTCGGCTCCCAGCTCCATCCATCTCCCATCGTCGTGTGTATTGGGAAGAACCATAAAGCTTTTCTTGGTCCAAACAAGTGCAGCAGGTTTCTTCTCCACCCAAGGTCGAATGCACTAGGTAACTTCTCCGAGTCCTGCTCGTCTAGATATTCCTCATATCGTTGTCGTGCCCGATGTCTCTCCATCGCATCATAGGAGCTGTGTTGCTCAGATGACGTGTCCATATCCTTCAGCGGCTGCCCATATTCGGGGGGGATATGTTGATGCTGCATCGACTTCCTTAGCGGGGAGAGGTACCGAGTCTTTTCGAGGCACTCAATTGTTGTCTGGCCCCGTGCAGACAGCAGGATATGCCAACCTGTGAATCCAGCTAACACGATTCCAATAATACCTGCTATAACAGCAAGCATGACATAGTTCACTGGCATCAGTGCATCTGTAAATTCCCCATCATTTATTATCTCCCTCCAAACCCAAGTTCCCGAAACCGCAAAGCAGAGGAAGCAAAATAGTGTCGTGTATATGAGGAAGAGCAGGAAGGCTTTGTAGTTTCGTAATCCAAGACAGTTTGCCAACCAAGGACAATGGTGGTCCATCTTCAGAACGCAAGTGCGGCAGGTCGAGCAGTGGTGGGCACGATCAGGTTTCGCCGCCTGGCACTTCTTGCAATATCGCAGCTCACCATTCGCCTTGACTGTGAAATTTGTCGCTGCAGGCCGTGCAGTCGTGGGTAGTGAACTATAACCGTCGTGTCCCGATGTAGTTCCAGGACTGGTGAAGACAGCTGTCGTGTAGGACCAATTTAGGAGGACGTAAAGCGCGATTCCTATCATCGACGTCCATTTCCCTTATTCATGTCAGCAAGCCCATGTGTTCACGGAAGTGTGCCATACCAATCCAGACATCTTTCGCAGGCAAAAATCCAATGGTAGACTCAACCCAGACTGCCCAGGTTGTGACGCTGTAAACGAACGCCAGGGGAAAGTAGGTGACGCCGAGACAGCAGTAGCGCTCGCACTTCCGCGCCCATTTTCGAGGCATTCTGGTTGGTGATAAAGACGGACTTGGTGGTGCAAAAGTAGCCATTACTTTCCTGGTATCATAACGCAGATGGCAGCATGACGTGAGGTTGTTGATCTGTCGTGCTTCGAATGTATGGCAAGAAAGGAGGCTGAGCGGAGTTGCTGACGAATGACGAAACAGGGGCGGGTGTGCTCACAGCCGAAGGTCCGTACCGTATTAATATTCCGTGACCAAGAACGGAAAGGCACTTTAACCGTACAACAGAATGTATCAAAAGTCTTAGGAACAGATCATACTGCAGCCAAGTGGTCACAAAGATTTGTGTTCTCGGGATTTTCTTGGTGCTTGATCGATCGTATGTTTGATTTCTGAGTTCTGGCAGTACGATCTACTTGAGAATAATTTGCTAGATACCAGTGGTTCTACTTTCTGTCTTTTTGAGTTAACCGTGTGTACGTTGCCTCTATCTCCGTCTTCTATGCGTAGTTTTATATTTTACGACATTTTCTCAGAAGAATCTCTGTAGAGTCTCCCAACCCCTCAATGGACAGGGAGTAAGTTGAAGACGCAGCAGCCGCAGAGGACCCAATACCAGCACTCTCATCGTCATCGGCATCATCACTCCCGTTGGGAAGAAGAATCTCCTCATCTTCTTCTCTCTTCCGCTTCTGTCCCGAAATGCCAGCAACCTTAGCTGGAGCTGGAGCTGGAGCCAAAGAAGTCAACCGGGCCTCTAACCGCCCCAACCTGGCCTCCAGAGCCACCGTCGAACTCTGAGGAAAGTCAGAACCTATCCAGAGGGGATTTAGGGTCACAACTTACCGCCATCGTCGTCCGCAAAGAGCGCAACTCCTCCAAAATCCCAAGCTGCACATCCGCCACTGTCCCAGGTGCCTCCGCAGCGGCAACGACCATGACTTCATCAAGTGCTATGGCGGTAGCACAAACCAAATCATTATTATCCGTAGCACTGGCAGCGGACAGAGCAGCAAACTCCGGGCCACAATACCAAGGAATCTGGACCAAATCAGTACCGATTTGGACTCGATTCGGAGTCGATACCTACTGGAAGGCACAAGGCGTTCTTCTCAGCACAGTAACTGCATTTCTTTGACGACGACTTCAAAAAGCGACATTCGTGGTCGGCATTCTTCTTTATTTGCCGAACGCACCGAACGCAGCAGACTCGATAGGCTTCCTGGAGCGCACCGGAAGGCGAGGGGAGAGGCATTTTCTTTTATTGTGTGCTATACGCAGTCAGAATTAGCACTAAAACCTCTCCGATATAGATACGTACTGTCGGTGTGTGTGTGTGTTCTAAAGAAAGAGAAGAAGAAAGAGTGAAAGAAACAAACGAAACACAATCGCTTATAGGCAATTCTAAGAATTTTCTGCTTCGCTTGCTATTGTTATTTTTATTATTCTTTGTTCTTAGCATTGTTGCTTTGCTATTCACTATTTTCGTCTAAGAAAGACTCGACCTCCGGATCCGTCAACCCCTATGTCACTACCGAAATCCCACCAATACGCTCCCTACCCAAAGCTTGAGGGCAAGCTTCGATCTCAAGAAGGGGGGTCTTTCATAGAATTTCTATAGAATCCATTAAACCATTAAACCATTTGCAATATCAAGCTTAAAGAAGTTCTCATTCAAAATGCAAGTATATTTTTATTTTATATGTCTTCATGGCATTTCCATCCATTTTTATTTACATGGTCCTGTAGTGTATATCCTCAAAGGGCGTACCTGCCGAATTTGCTCTGGCGTCGCTCCTTCTGTTAGCATCGGCGAAGGAGCCTTAATTCGACTGAGCTCTCAATTTCGGTTTTCAACATCAAAATCTCCCTTCTTCATAGAACCAACATGTGTATTAGGGAGCGACTCTGTTAATTTCTGTCAACTTTCCGTGGTCAAACGATCCTCCGTCACACAGGGCATCTCTGATCCCCTCTGTATCATCATCAAGCCTCCTGGCGACTCTCGGGTTGACTTTCAAAATGCCTACTTTTAAGGGTCAGCCGAAGTCTATGGGACTGTCCGGTTCCACTAAGGCGCTAATGGCCGAAAAGCCTACTGTTTGTGCCACTTGCAGGACGGCCTTTTCTAGCTGGGAAAAGTATCACCAGCATAAAATGAACAGTCGCCATCATATTACATGCGATGTATGTTCAAAAGACTTCAATACTCGCGAAGCATGCAAGCAGCATCATGACTTGGTAGGTGAATCCCCGTTCCGGCTTCACAAAGCTAACCTCGGTGGTATAGCTGCATTCAGCTGAACAGGATCTGAAATGTGTGCACTGTAAAAAGAAGTTCACGCGTCTTGGAGGTCTTGTTTCCCACATAGAATTGTCTGAGTGCCAACTGGGCACAGAATATCAGATTGGAGAAGCCGTGAAGGTGAAGACAGAGTGGCGGGAAAATTACCGGAACGTTAGGCTCTTCCAGCCAACTGGTCGAACTGCGGGTGGCTTTCCGGGAGAGCCCAACCCATTTGCCAAGAGTCCTGCTTTACAGTCCGGTTTGTGGGTACACAAAGAAAACAATCAACTTTCTGTCCATGATGGCGCAGAGGAGGATGCCCAATATGCTGCAGCTTGGGGTGAAATTGTTCAACCAGGAGGCAAGGATAGTGAAAGAAATATTATAGCAGGTACTGTGTTAGCCTCCCATGATGAAGCCTCTATTGGTGAGTGGCTCAAATCCTCTCAACTTCTCTCAACTTCATTCTCTAACCAGCCATATGGAACGCCCAGAAACCAAATATGCTACAGAAGTCGACTTGATTCAGCTGGATCCGGCTGAAGTTCTGAATTCCCCATGGGGTATGCAAATCTCTAAGCAAACTTATATACCTCAATCCTCTTCCCTCTCTACAGTCAAAAGCGACAAAGAATTCACAGTTCTGGGACCTAGAAGCGTTTTGAACATTATGGATGCGCCTGTTGTCGAGACTGAAACACATACATGGGGTGTGAGAGAAAACGTAGCGCCGATTATATCTTCTTCTGTCGCTCCGCCGGCAGAGGTTAGAGCCGAACAGCTTCCCATAAAAGAGGACCCTTTCGATCCCAATAATCCCGAATTTGATGCCAGGTTGTACTTCGTCAAATTTAGTGGGAAGTATAAATGTCCCCACCAAGGTTGCAAGTAAGTCTCTATTTAGCTGTATTCCATCTTCTCATTATGCTCTAAACTGACGCTATGGGTGTGTTTCCTTTGCTAAACTTCACTTATACTCATCATTTGACCCCACTAACCTTATTCAAGGAAGAGCTTTGCTGCTAAAGGTGCCTTTATTCAGCACCTGAAGTCTTCTGCCCACCAAGATGATAAGCTACAGTGTCATAACTGTCTCAGTTACTTTGGAAGCTGCACAGCTTTAACCCAACATATTGAATCTCATGGAACCCGCTGCAAGGTCCGTGAAACAGATGAGTATTCTGGAGTTGTCGACGAAGTCACAGGTGGACTTGCGACGACTGCAGGCCGCCATATCGATGACACGGTTCGATACGCTATCAATCCCAATCTTTTTGGTGCGTCTGTGCCTAACATTCAAGGCTTTGTTGATGCACATAAAGCGAGAGGTGAAAAGAAGGATGAAAACTTTAACAACTTCTGGATAACTCACAGGCCAGGTTGGTGAGGTATCTGTTGAAGAGTGCACAATGGGTATTTTTGCGCTTGCAAAAGAACTGTTTGCAATTTTCACATGTAGCTATGGGCCTGTCGTATATTAATTAGGAACATGAAGCTACAAGGCGTTGTAATTTTGAATCAAATGTTCCTTTTTCTTATTTCGTATTAGCTTCTATCCAACATTTGCCTAAGCCAACCTAGAGCAGCGAAATTCCGGCCGCTCTGTGACTTGCCTGGCTTGTTCTCTGAAAGCCTCTTTATTCCGTTTCATTAGTCTAGAGGATACTTTATCTCGTGAATCGGTAATAGAAATAAACCTTCTGGATCAGCAGCAATGCTCACTCTATATACCTTGCTCTCTTCGCCCTGGAGCCGTTCCAATGCCAACAGTATTGACCACTTATTATCTAAACGTTTCCACATTCTACCATGGTGGAACATATGGCTCATCCAGTATTTTACATTTCTTGTCACCTGCTCCATGGTCTGCTGTAGTGACGCAGTTGGCCTAGGAATCAGAATATTCACGCCGGGCTAGCTATCCCGTACTCCAACTATTATCACAAATCTGTTCATGTTGTAAACATCCCTGCCGCGCATTCCCAGTCCCCAAAAGAAAATACTGACTTGTTCGCACCGCCTGAGCACCAAGCCTTATGTACAGATGCTGGCTTCTGTTCTAACGGGAAATCATTTTCGGAAGAGAACCAGGGACCTATTATCGAAAAATTCTCCTTAGTTACTGTCGGGATGCCAAGAAAAAATTGTGCATCTCCATGCGCTTCGGTCTGCTTCACGTATACTTCCGTTCCGAGAGCATTGATATCAGTATCAGATCCTCCCATTGCCATGCCAATGTTGGTATTGGATCTAATAATATACCACTATTTCCCAAAACTTTGTCAAATTCATTATCAAGGCCGAGACGTAGGAGAACGGCTAGGCGGAGTCTTCCATCTTTCTGTTTTTACATTGATAGGAGCAACAAAAATATCATTTTGACGAAGTCATTTTCAATGATCTTAAGCAAGTTGAAGGAACGGGGTAGAATGGTTTGCCAGGCGCGCCCAACCAAGGGCTTAGACGACAACCCGCATCTTCTCTGGAACACAGCTCAAGGAGCCAGCTAGGAATGAACAAGCGCGAGCAATACATATCGTATCCTACTTCTGTGAGATCCAACCAAATGAATCATGTCACATATTTGAGAGATTCCACTGGCGATCCCACAAGAGACTCGACTTGCCAAAGTCTCCAGGGGGTGACTCCAGATGATCAAAGTAGAAGGTATTTCGTAAGATAGACGACCGGTCAACTGAAAAAGAATAGGAAAGGTAAAAAGGTAGTAGCAGGCATGTTGAGTCTTACTTATCTACAAGTATGAGCAATCATAACCTTCCGGCTTACTCTCCGCTCCGCATCGGCTAACAGCAGAGAAATGGGTAGTGAAATATCATTCGACCGCTCTGGTGGTCAGCATCACTCAGAGGAGAAGATGGTTGAGAAACATGTTACACAAGCTAGATCTATTGTAGCTAATTGAAAGGTTGTATGACATCAACGCCACAAGTGTAGCGACTCTAACGTCAAACACTCTGAACCACGCAGGAAGCATCAATTTCTCCCACGTAAATTTAGCATGAAGGAGCAAACTTAGGGGTATAATTGATGAGACTCCCTGGCAAATACCCGAAGCGTATAGCGCAGAAGATCGGGACAAGACATAAGTAGTAAACGCTCGACGGATCAAAACCCTAACTGAGGCTAACCTGACGAAACTATCTGCAGACCTAAAGTTTCGCGGCCGCTCCCCTACTCCTCCTCGCCCCGAACTATCTCAGCCTTAAGAGGAAAATACTTGCTGTCTGGAATGCGAAATATTCACTTCCAAGCAATGGCAGACGCTCACACACCGACCGCAGACGAAGCCTCCGCGCTCTTCGCGGCCATCGAGGAGATATTCCCCCACAAGACACTCGGCGAGGATAAGTGGTACTTAGTGACAGTAAGTTTTTCATACGTTATAAAATTTACAGCCCTTATCCAACTTTGTGTTCTGGTTTTGTTTTTTACGTGTTAAGAATTTTATTATTTTTTTTTATATTTTTTCTAAAACCGAGAATTCAGCTTTCGGCTCTCGTCGGTGTGGAACCCGAGCACGCTGAACACTTATACACCTACCTGACCAACAAACCTCAATTCGCCACGCCCCAGGCCCGACAAGCCCTCATGCGCCGCCTGCGAGAGGCTCTGGTCAAGAACGTCTCGGTGCAAGGCGTGTGCAAACCACTCGAGGCCTTGTTCTCGATTGCAAAGGTTGAGCGAGAGGAGGACAAGGACTATTCATGTTCGAGGTGCGTATGCCATTGAAATAAAAAAAGCAGCTTTCAGAGAGCTAGGAAATGCGGAAGCTGATATAAGAGTCCCAGGGAAAAATGGCAAGCCGGGGTGGAAAACCGCGCCAGGGGTGAGAAGTGGTTGAATACCATCTATCAGGGTAACCTCTCTACGTCGACAGGTCCGTTCAAGGCACATAGAGATTTCGATTGGATCACACGGGAGATCACCTATGGCCTCTATCTGTCTGACCAGAGTATTCTGGGTCCCCTGGATACTGAACTGGTCACCTTGGCTGGCATCATGATCCAGAACCTACCGCTCGAGACGGCGTGGCATCTGAGAGGGACGAGACGGGTTGGGGTGAGCTTGGATGATGTGGAGTTGGTCCAACAATGCGTGAGTTGAGTCCCTTGGGCAGAGTAGGGAATGGTCCTTTCTAACGCGTTCAATAGGTCGAAATGGTTTCCAAGTTTGGTGGCGTGAGACTGCATAAGATCCCTAGAGTTGTTGATATTGAGCATGAAGTTTGAGATGGGGATGGTTGACACTTAACATAGACTTGGTAGAGACATTTTAGGGCTATAGCTGCCTGCTAAACATCATTAGAGATAAAATGTGGGCGTCTGGGGTTTTAAAATGCATCATCAAATCATGCTACTCCATTATTAGATTTAGATCCCAAAGGGAGAAGGCAAAACTGGTATCATTTGCGTCTTATGTACAGAAAAAAAAGGAAGCGAACCCGCATCTTATGCCAGAGCGCTTATTCTAATACCCAAGAGACAACCCATGTAAAACGCCTTGATATATGTGCCCACCATGTTCAACGCCGTCTTATGAACGCCAAATCAAAATGCCAGGTATGACTCTGTTTATACATCAAACCTTTACCAAACAAACTTGCTAACCCCTCTAAGGTCATCCACATTCAACAAATCTACCCCTTCTCTAACCAACACATCCCAAATGTGATTTCTCAACCCCAGAGGCCATGCTGGGAGGTCCCAGTATCTGACTTTCAGTCCTCTCCTGTGCGCGCCTCTCACCTGGCCTCTAATGATTTTCATCTGTCGGGGACTCAATTTTCCTCTCCACACTCTGCCCACAGATTTTCCAAAGGCCACAGAGGCAAAGTAGCTATTAAGTGTTGTAAATTGGGTATCAGGCGTTGTGCCCGAAAGGCCTTGGCCTTTGTCCTCCTGGCCAGATGATGGACTTGAAAGGCCCTCTTCGGCAGAACCTTCATCTTCGTCGAGGCGTTCTCCAGGGAGGGAGTCGTCAAATGCCGGCCAGTCTTCCATGCCAGGGGCGATGTGACGGGGTTCCCACATTGAATCTAATGGGGCGTCGAAAAAGGCATCTCGGTAGGTAGAGTTGCGCGTTAGGACGTCAAAAGGTGTGTTCCCTGTTCCAACGACGGTGACAGGTCGGATGTGTACTTCATCATTTTTGACGAAGCTTAACCAACCCCGTTCCCGCAAAGGCTCAAGTTGAGCTAAGACCCACGGCCATGTTTCTGCCCCTCCGGTTTTGAGATCAATGAGTAGAGTGAGCGTCTGGCCCGAATCGACATCGAATACCCCATGTGTTGTGCCGTTGTAGAAATCTGTGTTTGGATTTTGTTGCTCGAGAATTTTGACAAGGGGATTAACGTATAATGCTTGAAAAGTCCGGTTTCGTGTTAATGACGCCGTGTTATGCCCAATATATAGTTCTTCGTCGAAGAGCCAAACATCCGCTTCAACACTTATACATCCGGCTCGTAGGGCAGAGAAAAGAGGAACACGTCGCCAATAATCGTTGTGAGAATGACAGGGTATTGGGACAATGTCGCGTGTGAAATCCGTCGGATACCATGCCAATCCTTCGGTGCCCGTTCCAGGCTTTCCCCAATTTTGCAATACCGTATCTATGTCGGAGGACCAGAAGAAGGTGGCAGCAGTTAAGAGGAGGTTAAGTGCCAAGAGAATGGCTCTGCTGATTGTTAGATTTGGAAAATGAACCAGATGAGAAAGACTTGCAGGATACTAAAACCGCTGATTCCAGTGAACACGCAGCAGTTATAACAATTCCTCTTCTTCCTCATCAGTGGCTGTTGCGGAATGTTTCCAAGCAGGCCTTCCCCTTCTGAATATCTCAGTATATCTCCATTTGTAGCCGTCCGACTCGGCCTCGCCGTCAAGATGTCCCAAAACCAAAGCCATAATCCGGTTTTCCGTTGTCGAATCACATCATTTGCTATGACTCGGTCTTGTATATCATCAGATGTGTCGGGAATCTGGAGGGCTTGAGCAGTGTAGGATGGCACAGCATCTGAATCTTCGTAGTCGGGAATGCTGGTAGTTTCATGATTTCGAAGCTTTCCCATTTTCGCGCTTAAATACATGTCAGGGCCGTTTCTTGACAGGGTCTAGTTGATTCAAGAATGGATATGGGCCATGCAGATTGGAATTGGGGAAGACTGACAAGAGGAGAAAACTTCGTGCGAAGCTGTAGATATATGAATATCGTAAATCTCAAGAGCGCGGGACACGCGGCTCGTAAGATGGGGGGATATTTGACCTGGCGGCGCAGTTATTCTAGACAATCGTGGTTTGGGATGTCACTGACGATCCTTCGATTGGCTCGTAAAGCAAGGCTGACGAAGCTTGCGGTCACCGGCCGATAGGTAGACTCGTATGCGGCAAGGCGTCGAGATATAAATGATCCAGAACACGAGGGTCGGAAAAAAAAGAAGCGGTAAGATAAGGATGAGGATATACTTCGAAGTCTTTATATAGCAATGGTCCCCTCGGCGGTTGTTCTGTGCGCCAACTTCAACTTCAAACCTTGGGCGGTGCTGGGTCTTCTTCAGTCTAGACCTTGAAGACCCCACCACGTGCGACAGTTAAGGGACGACAGGGGCCGAAAGACATAGCGACCACCAAGGACGACGTCACGATCAACGTGGGAGAAATGATTAGACAGGATGTGAGGGACGGAAAATCATAGAGGGGGAGCTGCACAAATGAAGATATATTTTCCGGCAGATATAAAAAAGGTGGAGGAGAGGAATGAGAGGAATGAGGGGACAGAGAGGAGAAGGCGAATGCTGATTGGCTGGTTTGTTTGGATTGATACCTCATAAACAAGGCACCAACAAGTATCCCATGCGAAACTTTCTTGCCAAGACAAGGCTGATACTGCCGAAAGAAAATTTAAAAATATATGTCGATTGGCTTATCGTAGATAACCTCACTATTGTGTATCTGGCCACCATCATCTACACGACCACCATGCCCCACAAACATACCCGTAGAGGCGAAATCGATAAGGCGACGTAAGCTCCACGTTCACTCTCCCCCCTCCACCATCTCTATTACTAACCTCTTCCACTCCGCAGTGTCAACCTCCCGCCCACCGTCATTGCTAAACCCCTCCCTGTCTCTAAATCCGCCGCCGGTAACGGTGTCTTCACCACCGAACTCACGAATCCGCGCAAGAACAACAAGAAGAGAAAGCGCAAAGACCCCGAGGATGACACCCCTAAAGCCTTCGCACGCCTCATGGCTTTCCAGCAAGGGAAGAAGTTGCCAAAAGGGCTAGACGACGGAGTCAAACTTTCAAAAGCCGCGAAGAAACGCAAGCTCGCAATTGACCAAGATGCCGAGGCGTCGGAACCGGTAGAACCCATTGAAGCTACGCCTGATATTCCAACGATCCGTCCTGGCGAGCGCATGTCCGAATTTGCCGCGAGGGTTGACGCTGCATTGCCCGTCAGTGGGCTGATCAATAAAACAGCTCGTGGGGGGAAAGATCCGTTGGGCCTCAAGGTGGGGAGAACAAAGACGGAAAAGAAGATGCACAGGATGTATGACGAGTGGCGGGCCGAAGAGAAGAAAATCCAGGAGAAACGGCAGGAAGCGGCGGAGCTTGCTGAGGAAGAAGAGGATGCCGATGGGCTGGTCAGCTGGAAATTTGACGTGGAAAGTAGGTTAGGGACCGGAGGAAAGAAGAAGAAAAAGGGGAAAGGGAAGAAAATGCTCGGTGAGGTAGAAGATGGCGAGGATGATCCGTGGGCAAAGATTAAGAAGGCGAGAGGGGAGGCAAAAGTGGGTTTAAACGACGTCGTCAAAGCCCCGCCAACGTTTTCGAAGACTCCGAAAGAGAAGTTTAAAGTCCGTGGTGCAATGGTAGATGTAGGTGATATTCCGAGAAAGAGTGGGAGTCTAAGGAGGAGGGAGGAGCTACAGGAGGTCAGAAAGAGCGTTGTCGAGGGGTACAGGCAGATGATGAAAGATAACAGAGCAAAGACTGATTAAATGAATGAGAAATATGCTTTCAGATCAATTTATCTATCCTGCGATTTGTTTATGTGACAAACATCGAAGGCTTAAGAGTAACATATCTCTTCGCCGAATTTCCTGTCTTCCATATTGCTATTCTCTAGCTACCACAAAGACGGCCTCACTTAATTATATTAATCCCCCTTTATTCTTACTATCCATCCTCTTAGCTATCCTTCCTAAGTTGAGTCTCGATAGTATATTAAATATCTCCTAAATAGCAACTCCATAAACGCAAGGGCTGAATCAAAGGGACAGAAATATCTTGAAACTCCATCTAGTTCGATTTAAGATCAAACCAAAGTGAAAATAGATTCAATTGATCTAGTCTTACGGGAATACGTTCTTTTAATATCTGTGGTGGATATTCCCAAAGCCGCTCGCTTTCTCGCTTCAAGTGAGAGAAAATAAGTGGCACTATTTCTTCAAAAAAAGATACAGGATATCCATTGCCAGAAGATAAAAATTCGGCTATGGTTTTAAAAGACCAGTTTCCAAGTATCACTACTCGAAAGATTCACTTTAACCTATTTCAAAATTGTGAAAACCGCCGTTCTTTTTCAGCAATAAAATATTCATGGTGTTATTTTGTCTTCGCCTAATCCCACACCTTTCCTTATTTAGTGAGCTAAGCGAATCTAGACAGAACAACCCCGCGGTCCCGCCAAAAGTCCTCGAGAATTTCGATTCCAAGCTCTCAAAGCTCATCGCAACGACAGCCAACGCCCCTTCAAAATAGGTACATTTCTTTTCTCTCTCCTAAGCCCCTGATAATGGTCTTGCGACAATTTTCGCCATGGCCGATACGACCGAGAAGATGATGGCGTGGGTGGTGGGCGAACTCAGCAAGGTTGAAGATGAAGGTGAGTCAAAAGCCTACAATTATCAGCATGCGTTTTACATCTTATTCTTTTTTCTTGATATCATGCATGAGAGCTCCGGGAGACAGGGATCGTGTCTGATTGGTAGAGCGTTGAAGTGGTCTTGCATTAGGGGTTATTTGGCTCTGCTCTTCTGGCGCAGTGGTCGTGTTCTGCTCTGCGGTTTTTACATTTTTTTTTATCAAGCGACAGTGTGCAGTGTTCGGTCACGTGAGCCTGCGAACATTTGACTGCGAATCTGTCTCTTTTGGATATTACTTGAGTGGATCAAGCTGATAGGATATTGAGCAGGACTTACTATCTTAGCACTCTTTCTGCGATTCGATAGAGTCTTTGATGTCGATGACGATGCAAAGGGCCGCGTTTGGGACGATCTTGTCGCCAGTGATGATATCATCTTGAGCGATGATGGAACGGAATTGGCTTTAAATAAGTCCCCGCTGAAGAAGCTGTCTTTGCAGGATGTTTTATCTTTAGGTTTGGGACAAAGAAAATTATGTGCTAAGAGGAGAGAGAATGTCACCCCAGGGGCAAAAAATGAGACACTGGACTCGATTGAAGTGGAGATGCCTACGGATAACTCGAATCTCGGGAAAAGAAAGTCCACGGATGACCTCCCAATGCCAGCCAGAAAGCGCCGCGGTCGCCCTCCTAAAATAAGGAAAGATAGTGGGATTACAGCCATATCAGCGGGCCCATCTGTAGCTCCGGTTATTACGCCCCGGTCGGATCCGATATGTGATCCTGAGGTTCCCAAGGAATCTGACAAAGATATGAGTGGCCAAAAATCAGAGAGTTCTATACGTATGTCAACTCCCGTACCAGCTCAATCGACCGAGACCGAAGCCCCAAAACGGAAACGAGGGAGGCCGTCTTTGGCAACCTCAATCTCTAGCCGAAAGAAAACCAGCCCTCTACCTCAACATTCAACTAATACAAAAACCCTAGTTGACGGTGTTGTTGTGGAGCAGAGCAGTTCAACTCCGATTACACAGGCTGGCGAAGCAGTTTATATACCGCAGGCACCTTCTCCATCACCAAATGCAGTCTCGACTGCAGATGTTGTCACGCCGGTCGAATTGACTCCTGGATCTCAGTTAGAGCCAGAACCTGAACTTGAACAAAACCTCGACGCGGTCATTTCAGCAGCCTCTGCAACGGCTTTGCAATTGCTTCATGAACTTGATGATACCCCCTTAGTGGATCCTACTACTGCAGCAGAATCACAACCTACATCAACTGCGATAGATCCTCTGGCGTCAACCCCAACCGCTCAGGATGGTGGCGATATTGCTGTTGCTTTACTGCCTTTGAGTGAGGTCAAAAACTCTGGATTCCTCCGGATGAAAGATGACAATCCTGTAAGTCTAGACGTACCTCTGACGGAAAAATCTGTTAGCCTTCCCAAAAACGATCGCATTCCTTGGTCAGCCCCTGTCATTCAGTCTTCGGTCAATAGTGCGCCAGAAGAGCCCAAACGAAACTTTATCCCGTCTTCGAATCCAAGCCCACCGGAGCACCCTGCAAGGCGAGAGAGCAGCACTCCAAGTACGTCTTCCATTCATAACTCTACACAAAAAGGGAGCTCTCGCCATATACGCGGTTCAGACACTCGTAAGGCTTTCTTTACTCCTCAGGATGACATCGACCGTGAGGCCGGAGTTTCTCGAGTGTATATTAATCCAACTGGAAGTGAAAACCCACATCTGAATCGCAGACGTGGACAGAAATCTCTGGTCATAGTTTTCACGCTGCTACCGTTGAAAGACAAGCAATGGCTTGAAAGCCACAAAGGCTCATGGATTGACCATGTCGCTGAAAAAATAGCAGGAGGTTTGATTATGAGAAAAGACAACGCCCTTCAGGATGGAGCTCTGCAAAATGGGGAACAGAAACCCGATTCTATCGTTAATGGCGCTACAACAAGGAAGCGAAAGGCAAACAATAAAGAGTTGAGCCCTGGAGGCACTGAAAGCTCTGTGCCGAAGAGAAGAAGGGTTTCAAACTCAAAAGAGTTTCATGTGGCTGTGGCAAACTCAAGTACATCCCAACCGCCTGCGTCCCGCAGTTCACTTCTCTCTGCATCAAATGCTATAGAAAAGTTAACATTTGAGAATCCTCACCAATTTGAACTGCAGCCAAACATCGTTGCCCGAGTTACAAATCAAGCGTCAGGCTTCTCCCCTTCTTCGACACCTTTCCATCAGACAGCTCCTCCACAATGTTCTCCATATACCGCGAAGCTGTCTCAAAGCGGACAAGTTCATGCACTTCATCCGGGGCTTGAAGTTTCAGAGGAAATCTCCGATTCCCGCCCAGTCACAAACCGAGCCGATCTTTCATATCAAGTCAACAATGAGAGTAGTACGTCTAGGCTGCAGAGGTTTATTCCAAGCCCAAATATTAATTCAGCTATGGCCCAGCCTCTTCATAGTCACTTGAGTGTTGCGCCTACTCTAGCAAATATACCCACCCAAGAGCATCCAGTAGATGTAAACCACTCACAAAGTTATCATCAATCTCTAAGTACCAATACTGCGGCAACACTAGAAGAGTCAAATTTCGAAGAAAAATTGGCTACTCCAAATGCCATACCGTTTCTAACGAGAATTTCAGCCTTTGGCAAAGCTCCAGGAGGTTATGCCTCTCCTTACAAACCTGCATATAGATCTCCGTATGGAAATACGGCTCAAACAAAAATCGCGATACCTCCAACTACAATTTCAGACAGAGTACAATTAGATGCTACTCCTATTAAAGCAGACCAACCCAATCTACAGTCCACAGCAGCTCTATCAGTATCTCCGACCAAGCCTCCAGAAACTCCATCTGCCCTGCCCAGGCCCCAGGTCGATCCGTTACCTGCATCGTTTCCTTCTCCCTCTCAGCCGTCCCCAGCTCAAATTTTAGCAACTACAATGATCCCTCAGCTCGTTTCACCTGCTTCACACGTCTCACCATATTCTAATGGAGGCAATTTGCAATCAAATCGAGTTTTTGCTGGAGCAACTGGATCACAGCCAGCTGCTCAGCTAGGTCCTCCTAAAGTTAGGTCTGACTTTTCCTCATTCCAAAGTACCCCAATCCCAAGTACTCAGCGTGTTCGGAATGTGAATTCACCTGGTCTATCATCAACCAGAAGGTTCCTTGATCCTCCACGAGGCTTTTTCTCTCCCACAGCTAGCAAAGGGTCGCACAGCAATTCTACGTCCAAGGTTCAGACTTCGATGTCGCCGCCTCCCATTCCTACGCCTACAGCTTCAAGATATAAGAGGAAACCTCCTTCCAATGCGAATGGCCCAAAGGCTGTTGATAAAGTTAAAACACAAGAGTTCCTGGCTCTTCTTTCTGAAGCCGAAGATATATCGATTCCTGAAGAAGTTCAACGTTTATGTTGCATGTATCAGAGCAGAGTTGGAAATCTCCTTTTATCACAAGACAAAACCGTGTTGGAGTTTTTCTGGATTGGTCAGCACCCCCCAGAGGTTGCAATTCTCGTTCTTCATATTTCTCAGGTCACAGACAATCCCATCATGTCTATGCCAGGGTCGAACCCAATGGAACTTCGTGTCAAAGCAAAACATAAGAGTCGGTTAGAAAAAACTCATTCTTTTATTTTTGCACCGACTAAAGAAGGCATGGATCAAGCAAATAACATGCGAGCAAAATTGGTCACAGCCATCATTGCATTCAAAGTCCGATCTGCAGGCGGTTACGAAAGACCGAGCGAGGAGCAGCCAGAGATAATAAAGCCATTTAAATGCGAAAAATGCGGATCAAGATTCAAAAATCCGGGTGGTCTTGATTACCATGTTACAAAGTCAAATACTACCTGCAACCCAAATTTCGACGAATCCAAAGCCAGACCAAAACGTGGAAAACAACCAAAGGCTCTAAAACGAGTGGCAAACCCCCGCAGGGAAAGTTCAAGGCCACAGAGAAAGGCGCTTGATTATGAAGGCAGTGATAGCTGTTCAACTACTAGTAGCGAGGATTCTATAATAGAGTGGGGCAGGCAGCATAGCACTAAAGGTGTAGAGAGGCCGCATGGCCGCGGAGTTGATGATATCGTGCCAAAACCTACTTCAAAGAAACCTAAAGTTTATAGAGCTCTTCCTGGGGAGGCTATACTTTTAGAAGAACTTGCCGCAGCAGTCGGTATATCCACAAGCGTCCAGATCGACAATGGCCCTCCTGCACAGAATTTTATTCCCTCTGTGGAGGCTTCTAATATACCCACTGATCTTGCAGTTTCTTCCCAAACCCTAAGTATCGAAAAATGCGGAGATTTGCTCCTCAATCTTGTCAGAAGCAATAATGATATCTTTCCAGGAGATAGGAGTATCTGGATTTCACTTATTGGGGCGTCATTGAAGCAAACAAATAGCCCGAGTGTCTTGCCAGACTCAAAGCTCAGCAATAGCGCAGTTGATGATCTTGTCGAAAAGAAGAAGCTGTCTCGATTTGAGTTCTCTTTTCTAGACCAGAATAAACGCATGTGCATTCGAAGCATTCTATCCTCGCCGGGTTACAAGCTGAATTCCCCAGAAGTTGAATCGCTCAAAGATCTCATCAAAGAAAGTCATCCTGGTTGTTATGTACCCCCGTTTTTTCAACCTCCAGAGACAATCTTTTCTAAACTTCAAGAACTTATGAAACGTCCAATTAGCACTACGTTACAAAGTCAGTCAGAAAATGAAGAATCTGCTATGAGATACACTTCGGCTTCACAAAGCCCCGTCGATTTCCAGGATGCATCATCTGAGGATGAGTTTAATGTAAAGGATGGTACGGCTTCCGAAGACGATATGGATATTGACGAAGTGGAGAGTGAGTATGAAGAATTTCCGAAGAGTGCGAATGGGAGAAGAAGAAAGTCCACAGCCGGTAGTGAAATTCAGCGTCGCCATAGAGATCCGTCGCATAATGCAAACATTTCAGCTTCGGTACGTCGAAGATGGGCTGAAGTTAAGGCTGGCGAGGCAGACCCCAACTCAAAAATAAGTTCACACCCTTGGGCATACAAGAAAGGCAGAAAGGATCATGGACCTTTAACCCAAGAAGAAAAGGAGAAACGGGCTCGCAGTACAGCTCTGCGGGATCAAGAATGGGACAATTCTCCCTGCTTCATACCTAATCCTGAAACTGGAGCCTGGAATCAAGAGCCTGTGAAAGTTAGGCCCAAATTGGTTCGTAAACACCGTCTGCCAGAGCCGATTACATATATGCAGACTGAGAATGGGGCATGGTCTGTCCGCCCATTTGGCCATGGAGTCGACCCAATCTACAGTCGGCCTGCACGAAGAGCAGAAGGAAACCCACAGCTGGAGGCTTATCTCCGGAAAATTCACAGTGGCTTCCGTCCTATCGTCTACCCAACGAAAGTAAGAATGCATCTGCCATCAGTCCCCTCGAAAGTACTCATGAAGACTATATCAAGAGAACAGGCGTTAGCTGTAGCTCGGCTCGAATCAGATGGCTTTCCATCTAATACCGAAATAGCAAAACGAAGATTTCGACACCGACGCAAACAAAATCTGGCTGATTCAATGGAAGAAGGAGTCGAAGAAGACCTCAGAATATCTAAACGCACCAACAGACCTGTGCGGTCTTATAATCGAAGATATTCGACAGAGTCCTTGTCTGAGGAATCCGATAGACCTATGCGTAAACCTAAAGCTTCTAAAAAGTCTGTCACAATTGTTGATGAGATCCAATTGTTGAATTTCTTTGAGCCAAAGAAACTTGGTCCATATGCACCAAGAAACCCTGGGCTCAGAACACTTCCACCTCAGTTTGGTCTTGATGCATCCAACTACAAAGGCAAAGATCCAAAGCTGCTAGGTTATCCCATGGCCTACAGGTCGATTGTATTTGTAGAGCCCAGAGTCATACAAGAGAATATTGATCTTGCCGAGGGCTCTTGGACTACTGGCGTACCAATCCTATCTAAATCTACTGACTTTAATGTGAGATACGATGAAGCAACTTCATTCGATATGGAGACGCTCCCATACAGCAGGTTGGAGGATGATATGACTCTCCCTCCTCCCTCCTTCACAGACGATGAAGAAGTTCTACCCAAGTCACAACGCCGGAAATTCGTTCCTGGCCCAAGAGACATGAAAATGCTGGCCGTGGCAGACCGATACAGTTTCAATCGAGTTCAGACATCTCTTCCGGCTGACTTTGAGGATCTTTTTGATGATCCTAGGTCTGCTGAAAAAGAATTCGCGGTTGAAGTGGCCGAACCCAACATCGCCACGAAGAGGCGGAAGCGAAACATGGGGGAAGCCATGTCTCCAAAGGTAGAGGCACGCTTCATCGTGATGGTAATCATTATTCGCGCTGTGTGTGGGGGTCTTGATCTCCAAGTTGATTGGGTTCTCGTTTCAAAATATTTCCAAGAATTTTCCCTGCACTGGCTCCAAAAGTTTTGGATGACCCTACTGAAAACAAAGGGCGATGCCATTGAGCAACTCACGTTCGATTTCCAAGACGCCTTTTTGTCGGCATACGAAAAAGGAGAAATTCCGCCAATCGACTATGACCATCTCGTAGAGTACCCTTGGAAAAGACTCTTGAAATGGGCTTGGAAAAATCTCAATACAACATTAACAAAAAAACCTATCCATCTTCCGGAGTCCAGAGAGGAGTTCTCTAAGATGTATGACCACACCATAATTAGTCGAGACGAGTTCAACTGGCGAACTAAATTTTTCGGTCTCAACGAGGCAACGTACAAGCGGATCGAAATGTCAGCCTCCGATGCCCTGACCAATTCAATCGAGCCCCAACAGCAATGCTATGCCCACCAACTTGACAAATTCGAAGTCTGCAAATCTTGGATACGGTCAACAGCCCTCACACCGAATGAACACTACTCCCCTAAGGTGGCCAAAGAGCGTCTCGATGATTTTGGCGAGGCCATGTGCACCAAAGCTCTGAACACTCTCCGAGCCAACAAAATAATTGTGCACCGCGTCAAAAACCGCGCAACTCCAGACCGGCCATATGAGGCTACCGATACTTTCTCCAAAACACTACGTCAGCACATCAAGGAGCCTATGTTTAGAGATGCAATGGAATTCAAGCGTCATCTCGATACCGAATTCAGAGCGGGGAAAAAGGTGTCTGCCGACTGGCACGCAAATGATGGGACTCTGATGGCCATTACGAGTATGCAAGCACATTTCAGGATTTCCATCGTACCAGTAAACCCACCAATGAATAAATTCGGGCTTACAGACGGTGGATACGAGACTAAATCGATCCCTAGAGAGAGGATGAGATTCGATATTGACATTATGCCCACGGAGAACTATGTCTATGATGATGAAAACGAAATGGTAATGAGGTGTTTGGCAACACTACCACCTCGTGGGGGGGCTGTTGGGGAGATTCCCGTCTGGTATGGCGTCACAGAGCAGGCGATTCCTGAGATTTGGAAACTCATTCTGGCGGCTGTGAGTCAGATCGTCGCATTGAGAACGGGCGTAGATATTAAAGAGTTGAAGCGGATCTTTGTCCCTACAATGGAAGAATGGGAGATCAGATACCTAATGGACTGGGGTGAGCAAACTGGGATTTTTAAAAGGTTGATGGAGGGCGTCGAAGGATGGACTGCTAGCGAGTGGTGGTGGTTAATTGTGGCAAAGACTTTTGATGAGAACGGAACTTGATGAATCACGCTTGACGACGAATGATATATGATATTTATTTACCTGAATACTATGCTTTTGGTGTTAAGAGGATTGTTGCATAATATGGCGAATGATCCGGGAAACTCTTTCTTCTTTTTTTTCCATTTCCCACAAATTATTTGGTGTAGATATATGGTAGTCCTTCATTTAAGTTTGGGGTTTTGACTTTGCATAAAAATGTATAATAATGTACTGATATGATATTCATCATTTTAAATCATCCTCGAGAGTCGAGATTCGTTTCCGCTCCCATGCCTTCCAACGCTCTTAAACATCGCTATTAACCGCATTTACAGAGCCAAACCAACTCGGAATATTCTGACTCCTTATTGTCTACATATGCCCACCCTCTATTATATATCGGCATTATTACTCCAAACACTATCTATATCTATTATGTAGGTCAGTATTAAAAATCTCTCAACGTAGACAACACAAATATATTTTTGAACAAATAAAAATGGAAAATACACCGAAAACCAAAGCAGTGGGACAGGTAGAGGCCACCACAGAATATGACTTTATTACGAAGGGCAGGAAATTTTACTCTTGCTGGCTTACAGAATCTCAAAAATATATGCCGCTCTCAAGAAGAATTAGAGTAGCATCAGGTTCGGTAAGATCATCAGCCAGTCATGGGAAGTAAACCTCACGATTGCACCTGAGCAGTGGTTGCAATTTGTTCCTATGCTAAAGAACTCGGAACTTTTGTGCGTGTGTGTGAAAATCATATATGCAAATAACGTGCCGATTCTATAGGATCTGGAGATAATAGCTTCAGGTACTCAAGTCGCCTTTTATGGCTTGTGTTGCGACATGACAGTTGACTCAGCTATAATGCTACAGTACAATGGATGGCTCTTCAGTCCAATTCTCTTTTAGAAAGGGGACCTGATCTGACATTCCTCGAGAGAAACGACATCGAGGGCGCGCACTGTTCAGGCTTCAAGCCTCTTCAACTGCTACTGTAGTATTCAGCCTTCCAATTTAGGTTACGGTGCTGTAGCCATTGGCTTTTACATTATATACCACACAGTTTACGAGAGAGAGCCTTTACTACTTCTCAGACAGGTATCAGTCAGAGCAAGACCGTACACAGAGGGCTAGGTACCATAGTTGTAAGTCAACCTTGCGCTGTACAGTCATATACGTCTCGACAGACAATTCTAAATGGGTTAGTGCGGGGAATGGGAGAGTGTTATTCTGCAACTTTAAAGGGGCTGGTCTGTTGACCCAATAATGTTACAGTAGTATTATGTTCTTGGCCGCTCTCAGCCGTAACTTATTTTACATACTTGATTATACTTGATTGGATGCCGTAGGAGTGACTGATTAACGAAGTCTGTGGAAACGAGTGTTTGAATAACCGTTTTGTAGTATTATGATAACCATTCTCTATGATTCAAAATAGTTTAGAGACTTGCTGACATACTGACTATATATAAGGCACCATGGAGGATAGGGCGTAGTCTACGCGTAAGCAAAGCCGCCATGCTTAAGTCTTCCCAGATCTTGGCCCTGCTAGTTTGACTTCGTCTCCAGCACAACTTGTCTACTACAGAGTACACAGTGGCCAGTCCTTCCTGTTTTTCATATCCCAAAAATAAAATCATAATAAGTGATAAATTCAATAATAAGATAATATACACTCAACGTTTCTTATATTCTTCTAAGTATTAATAATTCTTACCCTTTTTCTATAGGGAAACTGGATGGCTACCAATAATAACCACGTCGACGATTTTCCTCCCAGCGCTCCCGTTCCCTGCGCCACTCCCTCCGCTGACTTTCCTCCTCCCAACGTTGTTCAGCCCGAATCCTCGACTGCTCAGATGCGTCATCATACGCTTTGATTGCCGATACTTCCTCACTATGGCTGTACACAGGTCCTATCAGTTCCATTGCCTCATCCTCCCAACCCCGATTTAAATATTCAATTCGAAGTTTAACCACCATGAAGTATCCGCCCTTGCCCTCACGCAATAGCTCGTCCGTGACCTTGTGGCCACCGCCTCGACAGTGATATCCGTCCTTCACTCTCTGCCACGCCCAACCAGCAGAGCAGTTTCCGGCATTTTGCTGAAGTTGCGTTTGTGCCCACTTTTCTTGTTCTTCTCGCTCCTTAGGCGGGAGGTTCAGGATGCGGGTTTGTTTCAGAGCCATTTCTTGGTCAAGCCGTGTCTTTAGCGTGCTTCTGGTAGATGATCCTGCTTGATGTAAGGAAGCAAGATTCTCTCGATTTTTAGGTTTACCATTTTCTTGCTGGTCAAGGCGAGACGGAAGAGCCATTCTACTGTCAAGTTCTGCTTCTGAGTTTTGATTACTGGCAGAGTAGGGTTCTCCCTTTAATACTTTGGGTTTGTTGCTTCGGGGTTGATAGGAAGACATTTTGATTTTTCTAGTAAAGCTTGTAAAATTGCCTCGACACTGAATTTCTTGCAGTTGGGATGATTTAATAATATAACTGAGGGAAGAATAGAAAGAGAGTTATAGCGCGACGGGAGACTAAATAGTCGGGAAACTCATTAGCATACATTCAAATTTAACAACTTCCGTATTAACAGAGGATTCTAGCTATCCAATTCACATTGCTACATGTTTATTATTCATACTGTCTGTTAATGATATTCGATCCAACTTGTGCATGGACATTCAGCAACGAAGTTCTCCCCTTGATCTAAGATTAAGATGGGCTTAAGTAAGATTATAGTATGAGCAAAGGTAGCAGGTTCTGAATCATAGATAATTTGGCCTTGAATTATGCAAACTTTTAAGTATTCATTTATCTACATCCTTCGTTGCATCACCCCGTACTAAAAACAATTCGGCCTCCCACTTCCTAGGATCTAGCCCAGTGATTCTTGGTGATTCTATCTCACCATGGACACACTCTTTTGAGAGCTCGTTATGAGAGCACAATTTCTCGCTTCATTCATTCTCAAAACTCTACACCTACTAAGATATACAGTAGATTAACAACATGAGGCCACTTTGACAGTTGGGAATAATTGGAGATGTGAGAAGGATAAGCCCTTCCAGTTCTTAAGATCGATTCTTCGGTAGTTAAATGAGCAAGGTAAATACTATGTTTAACCCAAATAGGATTGAGATCGCGCCTAGGGCCGATTAAAGACTGCGCTGCTACAGGCGACTGGTTGAAGATTACGTATTGCACAATGCCAATAAGTTCATCTTATGTCTGACTAGCTTATAAATGAGCCAAGTGGAGATATGACATGCCAATCCCTTGCTCTTTCTGGCGGGTCACAAGCAAAACCCCCCCAAAAAGCAATGTTTTCCAGTTCTTACTATCGCCGTACCCACTTTGGAATGGGCAAGAGGAAAAAGGACCCCGAATTTCCCCTCTCGCGCCCAGCGCCACGACAGCACTTTCGCAAAACTATCCCAGAAAGGCACAAAAGGCCTATCCACTCAGCAGCAGTCGGGCGGAAATACTTTCTCCCATCCTTTTTGTCCCACTTTGCTCCACTTCGTACAAGGGTAGGGTGTCCGAGAAGCTCCCGTCAAACATCCTAGCCAGCCACGCGCAAGAGACGCCTCAACAGTCACCAGATGCAAAGACCAAGACCAAGTAAAGAGGAAAATTCGAAAAGACGCAAAGAGAGATCTGCCAATTATAAATGGTCCTCCCCCAATGATATATAGTCTTCAGCACAACAACCCTATCCTAGAGGCAGCGGCCGATGAAAGCGAGAAGGAGAAGTAGTGATTGGATGCAGTAGGAGTTGGACAAATCTTGGGCAAATGTAAGACGCAAGCAGAAATCCAGAACCCAGGTCTTCGGGAAAAGCGCTCCAGGAGAAAGGGTGAGTACATCCTGGTCGCGATTGAAAATGGTAAATCGTGAATCTGGGCGGCTGACGGGACCGGGTTCAGCTACTGACTGGGCATGCGCGAGGGGTCGGAGACGGAGGCTAGGTGAGGTTAACTACGAGTATGTCCCCAGTTTGGACTGTGCATCCTTGATCCTTGAATCTGCTCGGGAGCCACATGTGGTGAGAACCTATGAATGTGAGAGTTCCGCATGAGTTGTATTCTTGATGTTCCTTAATGCTGCTCCTAGATATTCTCAATGTTCTAGAAGGAGCTAAAGTAGACGGCTTATGAGGTTTACGAAGTAGCAGGAGGTCCAGATTACAATTGAGCTAATGTGATTTCATTTTATTGGTTGGCTGCGGAAGGGAATTCGATATGACTATGGTACAGAGCTCAATTTTGTTGTGGTCAGTTATTCAGGCTCATACTCATTTTTGTCAAGATAATAAGGCCTGTGAATTATCTCGTTCGAAAAACCGAGAAGAGTCAAAGAAACTCAATGAGGACGGAATTGGAATAGACTGGGGCGAAGTCATCAATTCTGAGTTGTGAATGTAGTTCCCAATATTGAATTCTAGCTGGTATCATATCTATCTACAAGTTGCTCGCTCAGTTACACATTCATACAAATTACTTATGAGGGTAATCTTTTTCGTCGTCCCGATGGGTATCCTATGCCTTCCTTTCATAATCTCATATTCCGGACAACCGGGTGTCGATAAACTTCATCAGAACTGTTTTTTTTAACTCTGAACTGGTGATGGTGATGGTTATGGTTATGGTTTCCATGAGTTCTTTGCACCCTCAACTTCGCAGTTGAGCGGTGTTGAATGCTGATCCTACTTGCATCCCGCCAGACCTGCCTTGTCATCAGTTCCGAAATCCCTCCACTATCAAAATTACCACGAGATAAATCCCGATCTTTTCGTGCCAGTCAGCTCTCCATGATAACTTCGTTGCAGGCCCCAATGTCTCCCCCAAACTCATCCAGATCCAGTACCTCAATCCTCCTCATCCAGGTTTCTGGCCAGAGCAGAAATACCCCATGCACATCTTTCATATGAGCCTGCCACTCCTCGTCAAAGATCGTTTCTCGATTGTAGCACGGCGTCCTCATGGCTCTGTCAGAAGAGTCTGTGGCAGACATGGATTTGCACTGATCTAGAATGCGGAAACCCTCTGAGGAAGGGATGGCAGTCCAAGCGATTTTGGTACGAATATTATGCTCACGAAGTGGACGATAGGGATCCGAGCCCACGGAAGAAGAGACGGGAATGTGGTGGGATGAAGAGGTGCCACCGTACAATTGGCGCGCAGGTGGAGGGTCGTAGGCCGAGGCTGAGCTTGTGGAGGTAGAAGTAGAAGTTTTTGAAGCGTAAGAATAGGTTGACATTGAAGAAGATGGGGACGAGTGGGATAGAACATAAGAAGAACTAGGATAGGTGGAGTAGGCGGGAGTTTGATGTTGCCCGGACATGGAGAGGAGAACAGAAGAGGGAGAAAATGAGTCGGAAGCCGGCAAAAGCGCAGATTTGTATGTTGGCATGACCATTGAGGGATCCATCGATTCCTCATCCGAGGGGCGTGAAGAACTACGTCGCTCAAGTTGGGCGGCTGGCATTTCTCTAAGCATATCCAGATTAGAAATGTGACCTTGACAAATATACATCCTAGAGGATACGGAGGGGTAAAAATAAATAAAAACTCACAAGCGACCTCGACCAGATGAACCTTCAGCGATTGTGAGATTCAGTCTCTCATTCTTTATATGTATGGCCACATGCTTTCATCCATGTCAGCTGATCAGATCTAATGAGTTAAAAATAGAGCGTGAAACCTTTCTGAGATTCGCGGCAGTTTTTGTTTCCTTCTGACAAAAACCACACATTGACTCGCATTTTGCGATTCGCAGCACGCCCGTGGTGTTCCATGGCGGATGAATGTGGCCTTTGCTACATGTGGTGTTCCTCAACGAACTCTCCGACATCGTTTCCTTGAGGGATTCAACCGGCGCCGCTTTTCTCGTTCCGGCCACCTTTCCGCTTTCGCTCACTCTTGATATATTATCAGTCGACTCGAGTCAAGTCATCAGGCCCGTCCAAGGGTGTGGTGAAGGCGCGCTGCCACTCGCTCCGGCAGCGTTTGTAGGAGCAGGAGTAACTATGAAGCACAAAAGAAATTCGTCGCCGGGTGCGGGGTGTGATGACGGTGGGATGCGACCACGACAAATCGACACAAGGCTTACTCCGTTCCGCGTAGTGTACGGAATCGTTCGGTCTCACTTGGGCTCACTCACTCACACTCGACGAATAAGAAAAAGCAGGAAGGATAAACAATCAACAGCAAGTCCCGGTCGGGTTCGGGAACTGTGGATATCATGAAACAGCTTAAGGAATGAAACGGGCGGGCAGTGAGTCTGTTCCCGTCGAGCAAAGGAAATTCATCTGTACTTATATAGAGCGGCATCTCGAAGGCCGCCGCAGAGATAGCTGCAGTCAAGTCCAGCCCAGTCGGTGAGCCACTGTCCCAACCAACTCACGGGCTGGCCAGTGGGGAAGGGGGAGGCCCGGACGGGGGACGGGGGGCCATTTCTTGCAGGTCTGCTGCTATAGGATGCAGGATAATTCGAGAGTTCAGTGAACGACGTATCGATCTGATTGTGCGGTCAGGCTCAAGCGGATGGCTGCTGCTGCTGCTGTTGCTGCTGTTTGAGCACTGAGAGGGGCCAAGTTTGCGACTGGTCAGCTCGGCGGCGGGCCATTGAGAGATGCGATTGGTAAGGGCGTGCAGCACAGCCGAGAGGTCAGGGGTTAGGGGTTAGGGGCCCGAAAGGGGGGAGGGAGGGATGAGGGGCGCCCGCGGATGTCAGCACGCATAAACTCTCCCACTCCCAACCCCATCCCACCAAGCACAGCTTGCCACACTAGTTGATTGTTGAAAGTACGAGTACCGTACCAACCACATGTGGGCAATCCTAAATCCCCCACAAGAAGCCGCACTGGCAATCTTGGAAGGGCCTGGGTCTGGCACCTGAGTTACAGTACGAAATGCAGACCATGCAAATGCCCGAGCCGCACACGACGGCGGCTGTGGTCCTTGGGATGAACCTAATCTACGGGATTCGGACGGGCAACCATGCCAAACGGTGGTCGTGGGTTAGGTGTGGCGTGCTGCCGGCTCTGCCTGGAGATTGACAGCCAACGGGGAAGCGGAACAGTAGACTAAATTTCGTACTGAGTACGAGTGCAACACCAGCTAACGTACAATTCCACGTACGGTACGGATCCGTACCACATTCCACATTACCACATTCCACGTACTTGGTACAGAGCCGTATACACAGTGGGCCTGCAGACACGTGATAATTTACATCTCTTTCTCCCTTCCTCATTGCAGGATGGGGCTGATATATTCAATCATGCTGCTGTAGATCTAGTCTAATATTCTGTGAATATTCTGTGGTGCATAGTCGGCTGTATCAGAGCGCATTGCGTTGAGGTCAGCGGCTGTCTCACTGCCTCACAGCCCTTCCACGATCTCGTTCTTCTCCTCCAATGCTCTTTAGAAACATGACGATGCGAGGGATTGCGAATGATTGGAGAAAGTCGTCGTCGTGATGTTCTACACGCATCCGGCACCCATTCTTGCCCTGTCTGGCAGTATCGGGCATTTGCCGTGGTCCGTTTATGCTTAATATCCGGTAACCGGATATCTATCGATTTTTCATAGGTCACCTCGTAACCCCGTCATATAGGTGATCGCCATTTGGGACACCGGACTTGGGTACTTTCGAAATTATAACTAATTTTATCCTTCTCATAGGTGAGATCGGCTTCACTGAGCCCTTTGAGGATCTGTGCCAGTGTGGGGACTCGATTCGTCCCGCCCGGCATCACGCACAATCCCATTGGAGTAGGAAGAAGATTAGGCCGGAGACATTGGAACAAAGTTTCGTGCGACCGGCTAGGGTTGGTTGGAAAAGGATGACTGACTGACATTTCTGATATGTGGGCAAAGGGCAAAGCTTAATATTGAGATCCTGGTACGCTCGTATGTACACCGACTCTACGTAAAAGGGTAGAAAAGGGTGCTCTAAGCCACAACTCTCTAACTCTCGAGAAATAAAAGGCTGATTGGGATATCGCCATTAGTTGCCTTAAAAAAACACCGTCTCAGTCAGCTTCTGATTCCCAAGATTACTGTAGTTATTAATTTATCCCAACACTATAAATATGCACGGAGTATGGCTGAATGAGTCCGGCATCCCCAAAATGGTTATCTATCTACGCGTTTGAAAGGCACTACAATTCGCTGATGAGCCCGATTGCTCAGGACACCAGGATATTTCTCAGATTTGGTAGAGGCATAGATTCTCCACTTCAGCAATATCAAATCGAAGAATATTTTATGATGAAAAATCAAAGAAAAGAAAGGGCAAATATTTCTATCAAGTAAAATCAAGGGCCTGGGAGGGCGAAGTCGCGGAGGAGTTACCTCATCCAGCAAATTCTCTAAGGAGGGACAACGTTGCACAGAATTTCTATATCTTCAACATGTTTCCACGAGATTGGAAACGAATCGCAATCGCAAGACTTTGCTGCTGTTGGTGTCGGGGTGTAGGATGAGGACGAATGTCGATTTAATTTGTAAGACCACAGCAACCAACCATGGCAGTGGAACTGGAACAGATGCAGGGGTTACGAATCGCGGTCGCCTAAACCTTCTTCGATCCGAATTTGGGGAAAGCGTAAAATGGAGCTATGCACGGGAATGGCTTGAAGATGCGATGAATAACCTGGCAACAGGACCATCTGTGAATAGGTATTAACCAGGGAAAATATTGATTGGATCATTCAACTATGTAATCTGATCCAGAAACAAGTGCTACAGAATACGCTAGTCCAAGATACGGTGAGACATTTACTCAACGCCGCGGCTCTTGACGTACTCACAATACTTGTTCAAGAATCAAAGTTAGAATGCTGACAGCTGTCATATTTGTCAGAATACGCCACCTTTAGTCACGATCCTAAATAGAGATAAATGTATCACAAATTTGCTGAGTTTCCTAATTCAGCTGCAACCAAGTGCTCAGCCAAGAGCCTGCATGCCAAATAATAGTCACTGGTGGCTGGTTATCTACAGAATACTTATATCAAGACAAATCAACATTTGGGTGGGCAAGGAATAGTTCCTGCGCCGCAAAACCTCAGAATTGTGGTCTCAACTACCAAAAAAGGCTCTGATATGAGAGGTTAGAGTGTAGTGTTGGCTGATTGAATCGACAGATCACGGCCAATAGTTTGCCAATCTTACCAAACACTAACATGCCTGTATTGGAGTAGGAATGAGACTTTTGATTCATAGTCAAAAATCTTGATAGTGGCAGCTTCGGGGTTCCACGGCAGAAACGGATGAGGAGTCTCTGCCTGAAACCTACAGTTCCGCTACTTCCGATACATACTTGCTGTCTTTCAATAGGGTGGTTCGGAAGAAAAGAAAAGAAATCTGCATAGTATCAGAGCAGCTGAGACTGGTGGCAATGATGTTTACCTTTAACGTAATATATCGCGTATTGATAGCAGTCTTCCAGGACATAGTCATTCCAGTCATTGTTGGCATATTTTGCATGGACCCTATTGTTTAATTACATGAACACACGCAAGTTTTAGAAATGAAAACATCCATGTACTCTTGGGAGTATAGCTAAAGGAGCAACTGTTAATCAATGATATCTCATTGGCGTCTCTAACGTCAATGTTAAAGTGAGACCTGATTCCTAGCTCCTACTGGCAGATTTTGTTTTTCAATAAATTGAATCAAATTCGATCATTTCCCACTAGCAGTATATAATTGTTAGAGTTGATCCTAGAGGAAGTTGAAGGGCTTGCAAAAATGTATCTACTGCTAGATTGGGATGTGGAAGTGGCAATGCAGCCTGGCGGTATCTAAGGATCAAACGCTGCGACGCTAGTGTTGTCAAAGATGCAGGATGTGGAACTAGCCAACTCAGAACAGGAACTTCACTGCTTATAGAATCCAAAAAGGGAAAGAGAAATTGATGCCAAGATATAAATTTCAGAGAGCCGGTTGGTATGGTCAACTCTAACATTCGAGCAGATTTGAATTCTAATAATAGTATTTAAAATTACGAACAGGCACATGGGCTCCCAGCGGAATTTCAGTCGTTACTAAAGAGAAAAAGAGAAAATCTAGGGATGTGTTGCAAATAAGACTAGCCTGAGCCAACTCCTCGCGCTTCTCCTCTTGACACAGCCATTCTGCTTGAGTCGCAAACTGGAGAATTTCCATCCAAAAGAAATGACAGAAATATAAAATTCACCAGCCAATTGCCTCTATAGGCTTTTTTCACTCTAAACGATCGCAAATACAAGAATTTCCCTTTGCACTTGTCACCGCAACATTTGGCCGCAGCATTTCTGTAATATTTGCAATCATAGCTGTATCGAAACGGAAAAGAGAAGCTATCAACCACCTGCAACTTCAATTGTCCAACGTGGATTATGTTCCTATAGCTGATCTCGAATAAATATTTACCAAGAGGACATCGGCTTCCAAAGCAGGTGTTTGTCGTTGATATCAATTCTTGGCAACTTTCGAGTCGCTTGAGGGATGACATCTCAACTCAACCTTTCGCGATAGCATTTGCAAAACTCTTTCACTGTAGGGCTAGGTCATCACGATTCTGTTTCCAGGTTAGAGAAATCCTTTTTAAAGAATGCTGAGAGATAGCATATGCAGTTTATACATGAACAAGAGGTATCTACTCATGCCTTTCGTTGGCCTCGATCCACCTACTCCAAAGCTTTCTCAAACAAGAGTTTTGTCCGCAGTCAGATCTTCGGGTGCACATCCCGCCTCTCTGAATTTGAGAGTCGCTGATGAGTGATAGTTATGGCACCGCAATCTCGAAATTCCTCGTTATCACGTAATGCAGAGATGGTATCTTTATCTCGATCTGCGCTGCACGCAGCCTCGTCTGGTAGCAAGATCTTGCTCTCTCGCTGTATTGCACGGATAAGAGACAGGAGCCGTCCGCCTTCATTTAATAGAGGAATCAAGGGTTGCTGGGCAGAGAGGATATTGAATGCTAATATTTGGAGGAGTAATACTTAAAGAAGGACTAGCCTATGATAGAGAGGTTGATGAGGACCGAGTGTCCCTACTTGAAGGGTGTGGTAATATTTCAGTCTCAACAAGACTTTTGAATGTCAATACTCAGTTAGGTAATTGTCCTCTCCGTCTATTGCTTCTACCTCTATGCCAAACTTCTTGTTGGAGGTCAATCTCTTAATGGCTGATATTAAAATAAAAAATGAATAGCTCCAATAATTTGTAGTTATAAGAAAATTGGTTACTAAAACCTCCCTGGTTTTTTTTATAGAGACATTCTGCTCACAATATGTATTGTGTCTCGCTCCTCAAGACTATAAGATATATGATTAAAAATTTATTTTTGGCGACTTTCTATTGGTCTTGATGGTTTTCTCGTCAAATGAGCTAGTAATTAAGCGGGTGTAGCGAAAAATACCTGATGTTTCACGACGCTCGTCAGCTCTCGAACACGAGACGAGATCCTACCAAAAAGACCTTCGGAAGCCTCGAAACTGAGGAGCGGAGGCGATGTATAACGATGATGGTAGCCCAATGTTTGCATTCCAAGACCTGGATTATATACCGCACGGGTTTAGCGGTACAACTGCACCATATATTGAGACACCGGCGGGCACGATGCGCGCGGCGGTCACGCTGATGCGGCTCGGGCTGGGTGCTGGCGCTGACGTGACTTCGGGAGATCGAGAAGCAACGGTTGTGTGTGATCTTGGCTGTGGCGATGGAGATTTTCGTACGGATAGATTCTTCTCTTGTCAAGCCCCCTCCCGTTCGGGTAATCCTCTATCCCACACTTTACGTATATTATCTTAGTATACCTAGGCAGCTGAGCACCTCCACGGTTGAGAGAAAAAAGAAGTTTAATATTACTAACTATCATCTTATCAAGTTATCGGCCTACTGGGCCATGTGAACGCCATAACCAACAGCAGTACTGCCGTCCGCGGCATCGGCATTGACTACAACGCCGCGCTCATCGAGAGCGCAGGCATAAAATCTGAGCTGGGAGGTGTCGATGCGCAGTGGCTCATCTATAATTTCAACGATGATGAAGATGATCTTGTCGGCCAGCTCATTGCTACCCATCAAGTCACTCATATTTTCATTTACCTGGTGCCGAAACAGCTAGCGCTACAAACGGTTCGGCAGATCTTGACGCGTTTGTGTGAGTGCGGTGTCGTGGTGTGCTGCCATAAGTTCTATCCGCAGTATCTCAAGCCAGCCAGGCGTGATACTTTGATGGAGCTGGTTGTATATGATGAGACAAGTTAAAGAAAGAGAGTTGAGAACCTGCACAGTTGTACTGGATGGAGGGGAGTTCTAGTCGCTTGGCTACGAGTGGGACACAGGATGTAAGGAGAGATGGTTTCTCAAGCATTACAAGACAGAGAGGAAACTTAACTTCTCAGTTATCAGTGAGCCAAACAGTAGATAAGACCTGAGACCAACTCGATAGGTCTAATCCATTATACATCGTCTTTATCCTTATAGCATCAGCTGAACAGATTTTATCCATAATTGGATTCGAATTTGTATCGAAGCGATCGTGGACTGTAGAGTGAAGGATATTCGGATCTTTCAAGAAGATGAACCTGAAAATTGACAAAAATCTGGGTTGGCTATATATAATGTTGACGAAAAACAAGGAAAGGTTGGATAACTGTGCGTATTCCGATAGAATAATTGGAATCATTCAGAATATTGTAACTGAAAGTATAAGAGCTTAGTACCGACTGGTGATTATTGCTCTAAAATTGATGCTATTTTGTGTTAATTTGGCTTACCAGGAGAAATAAGACTGAGCTTTCATAATGACCTTGGATAGTTTACATCTCAGCTATTCGCCTATGATTGAAACATAGCTCCTTTAGATGGCAGCCAAGCTTTACACTGACCTCAAAAATCGACGTAAATGTTTAGCATTCTTTTGCATGTCTTCTAGAACAAATGCCGGCTTGAAAGAGAGGTCACGACAATGAGTGAAGTTCACATAGTTAGCGGATCAGAGGAAACTATCTCATCGAAATAAAATCAAGCTGGTGAAGGAAAAAAGAAGCCTCGTAACCTGAGCAATTGCGTAGCCTGGAATATTAGACATGGTTCAAATACCTTGCAACAACACACGGTGATACAGCACGATCTAGCCCAGACCCTAGCAGTGGCCTAGACCGTCAGCTTTTAGGTATTGAGGAATGTCGGATGTCTGAAGAACCGGAATAGCATATCGATAATACAAAATATAAAAAAAATACAAGGGATGGTGAACTATGACGACAAGTTTTGGGCTCGTCTGGGCTCCCGACCTCAGCCACGATGATGTCAATGAAGCTGTAGCGGTACTGGAGAAATGGGTGAGAAATGCGCAGTCGTTGCGTCGCGCCGCGTTACATTGCATTTGCATTGCATGAAGGGAGAACCTCGGCACCACAGTCCAGTGCGCTGACAGCTGCCAACTGGTGCGCGGAGTTTCGAGACCCTTAGTTTACTGGCCTCAGCCCACGCCACATTCGAATTGTTTTCAATTGGATCCATCCCGAGCCAAACCATATCCTGTACAAGGGAAGTGTTGAGGACACGGAGAACGGAGAACGGAGACCACAGCTTCGAGCCACGCACGCCACATCCACAGCCACACCCCGACTATTGTCTTCGTTTTCTGGCCAAAGAAACTTCACCGTTGCTGTGGCTGTCGCTGGCCGCCTACGGGCCCATGAATATGAGCTCACTTTTCTAAGGGAAATGCAGTGGAGATGCTCGGTCTGAGCGGTGAGTTTAGCTATTGCGCACACATACAGTAGTACTGTAACCTTGCTGTGAGGTTACGAGGAGTTGTCTCAGTAGTCTGAGAATCAATTGGATGGGACAGCCAGTAACTGGAACCCAAATCACGAATCTATACCCGTTTTCCTTCTGTTAATCCTATGCCCCTTCTCTATTCCCACCAAGCGGGTCATATTTGTGACTGGGACGTGGGGGGGATTTAATCTTCTCTGCCGCAGTGGACTCCCCGGGTCGCTGGGACTTCGGGGGGAGAAGAACTTCCCGTGGGACTCCATGAAGAAAAAGACACCGTTCGCGCACCGTAGCCACACCCAGATGAATGGCGAATGAGACATCGCAACGACGGGGGAATGCATGTTGCAGGAGGTTTGCAGTAGTGGCCATCGTCGGTACGACCACGGCGACCTGCTCTGCGTAGACCCATTGGCCTAGAGAGGAATCATTCACAAAATGTCTCTCCCAGCACGAGAGGCAGCAAGTGGCCGGCGCAGAACGGGATAGGACGACAAGTTGCAGCGTGCAGGACGATGGAGGCGGGATCGTCTTCCAAGTCAGCCAAACAATCCCCGTGGATGGCATGCGGATGCGGATGCAGATGCTGCGGATGGAGTCAGGCAGTGGGTGAGCGACATGATTTGATATCCGTCAGCCCTACAATATATTTGGATTCAGGGCCGCAGCCGGATGTTCAGCCCTGTGAGATAGGGCCTGTCCAACCCCCTCTCGATTCTCGACGCTCTCCCCTCGTCGCCACGACGTCGTATCGCTGGGGGGTTCGAGTCGTTTATTGATCCTTCCCGCCAGCCAGCATCCAGCAACGCTGCCCCGTCATGACCGCACCGGACAAGACTAGACCGTGTGGACTCTGGGTTCTCTCGGCGAAGAGGCGTGGAGGGGAAGAATAGCATGGCAGCGCCCAGGGTCAGGCGCGGGCGTGCCATGACGCGCTGCAGAGGGTCGGCATGCAGTACCCAACAACCCAGGAGGGCTGTGGAAGCTCCAGACTGCAGTCCCAGTACAATTCTCGACAACACGGCGGGACTACACTACACTACCACGGCCACGGCCCACCAGCCAAAGCCCCGTTAATGCACTGAACAAGTAAGCTCGATCGGCCATTGTGCTTATGGGATGTATCGAATTGGTATTGGTACACTACGGTACATCATTTAAGTGGGATGGGGATGGGGATGGGGATCACTCGCGTTCGTTTGCACAGTGTTGCACAACTAACCTGGGGCACCGAGGCATGGCCGAACATACATAAAAGCAAACGGTGACCCCTCGGCGAGGCAGAAGCAGAAACTGTTGATACCGTGCAGTGCAGTGCAGTGCAGCGCAGTCCAGTCCAGTCCAGTCCCAGATCTCTGCGGTATTGTGTGGTCATCCGAACACTACCTTGGCATCGGAGAGATCTTTTCCTTTGGTGTTTCTCCATCTTCTCCACCGGTCTCTTCTTTTGGATCCCTCTGCAAATTCCTTCTCCTCGAGACCTGCAGAAAACGAATACCACTTGTCATATCTATCTCGTCATTCCTCGGTCTTCCGCCGATTTGCGACCACCTCCTCCCTTTGTTCCGTTTCGGTCATCTTACCCACCGTTGAATGACCCGCCGGGGCTCTCGGCCCAACCTTCAATCGATCCGCCCTAACTGGACGCAGGACGTGATCTCCGCGAGAAACGGTTCAAAACAGCAGGCATCTGGATCAACTGACGGAGGACGACCAAACTGGCAACTGGATTGAACCCGGATTTGCTGGAGGCAATTGTGAAAAGAAGTGGCAGAAATTCAGGACACGGATTCTGGTGCATTGCTTTTAACGTAAGGGTGGAGCTGGCACTCGAGACGCCCTTAAACAATTCCAATTGCAGCCACAGGGGAAATCTAGAAGAACAGGATACAGAATACTGCCCACACTATTCCAAATACTTGGGCTTGCCCCGTACTTGAGTCGTGACTCCACCTAGTCTCGACGACTAAGGGTCTTACAGAGCGCCGATTTAGTACCGTACAGTTCAATCTTGCAGACACCAACGAGCACGGCCAGCGGCAATGGCTTGAGCTGTCGAGGGGAGGTGACACTAAGAATAATGTGAGTTACGACGTACATTTCCTATTACTATTATTTCCCGTCCGCCGGCCGTTTAGAAATCCACAATTTTTTTCAGATCCGCACGAAAGCGACGATCCTGGTCCCCCTCCCACGCCAAAAACAAATATATATCGCGCCTCAATATCCCCAAGCGAATCTTTCATCTTCATCTGTTCGCTCTTGTTGGGCTTTTGCGTACGGTATTGTTACTGTACGCGGTGGCCGCCCCTGTCACTGTCGCTGCTGTGTCACATCTTGTCTGCTTTTGTTTCTGCAACCATGATGGCATCTGCTATCGGCGCGATGTCATACTTATAGACCGCGGCATTGTCTGATCCACTATCCACTACTGTTCAGAAGCCACTAGAGTCGAGCTGACGTTTCAATGATTATAGTTCCAATAGCAAATAATAAACCCCGAAGAATCGAAACATCACAAGCTTTGATTGCGAGAACGACTGTGCAAACGACGGCCTGGACGAGCAATGCATAGGGACGGCACAGGATCAGGATCGCGATGGACAAAGCCAGCTCCGAGAAGCCGGCGAGAGCAAGGAGAGCGAGTCGTCCGAAGGTCAAGACCGGGTGTAATAACTGCAAGTAAGTACATTACGGTATCCATGCTCTTTGTATTGGTTTGACGATCGGCTTTGTCCCCTCCTTGCCACGCGCGCATCTGCTAAGTCAACCTTCTGCAGGACTCGAAGAGTGAAATGCGACGAGACGAGACCACAATGCAATAAATGCGTGCGATCTGGGAGGCAGTGCGATGGCTATCCCGCGTATAGGAGGACCATTGAGGCCGCCATTCCAATTGCTCCGCGACCTGGGCGCGTTGGGTCCCCATCAAACTCCCCGCCGTCGTCCTCCTCAGTGTCATATGCTTCCTCCTCGTCGTCCTCCTCCCCTCCTTCGTCGTCGAGTATAGCCAAAAAACCACCGCGCGTCGTGCCCAAACCTCGAACAACCCCAAAACCCAAAGCGGTGGTCAGGTTTGCTTCGCCGACTGCATACACTCCAGGAGGTCTACGCTTCAATGTAGAGGAAGGGCAATATTTTCAAGTATTCCAAAAACACACCGCAAGCGAATTGTCAGGATTTTTTGATTCGGAATTTTGGATGAGAAGCGTATTGCAAGAAAGTCATTCCGAAGCTTCAATCCGGCATGCGGTGGTCGCATTAGGAGCTCTATACAAGACTTTGGAGAAAGCTGCAGAGTCCCCGCCAGGATCACCAGATAGGATTGGTAGCTCTGGTGATTCAGCGCCGAATCATTACAATTTCGCATGTGAACAATATGGAAAGTCACTCGCGCGGTTACGTGAGTCTTTACAAGATCAAGAGACGCGGTCGCAGCGAACCATTCTGATATCAATTGTTCTTTTCACATGTTTCCAGTCATTTATTGGCGACCATAGAGCTGCCATCACACAAATTCAACACGGGTTGGGATTGCTCGAGGACAGACGGCAGGAGAGAAAACAACCTTTGATCATGCAAAAGAAAGACGTAGTGGAGGACGAGCTGGTCCAGATGTTTACCCGCCTTGCGATCCAGGCAAAATCTTACGATATGGCCTTCCACTTTCCTCACCCATATGTGATTCGTCTGTCGCCTCAGAGACAGGACCCCTCATCTCCACAATCTCCTTCTTCGCCTTCAGATGTGGCTTCCTCTGCATCTCTCGATTCGCATATTCCTGAATTGTTTGCCACATCCCAGGAAGCACGCTCTGCACTCGACTCATTGTGCGAGCGTATTATGCGCTTCAACGAATTGCTTTCGTCCTACCATCCCGGCCCGAATAATATTCTTCCCAAGTCAATACAATCGTTGGGTAACGGCTTCAGAATGCAACTTGGGCAGTGGGCGGCCGCATTTGAACCACTACTAGAAGCTCGGCGAAGGCCTGGAGTGAGTAACACAGAAAGAGCAGGAATCGATGTTCTTAAAATGATCCATCTCATGACCTCTGTCCTATTCATGATGGGCTTTAGCACCACTGAGATGGACTGGGACAACTTCCCCTCACAGTTAAAAGAGATCGTCGAACTAGCGAAAGAGGTCGTCGTAGACGAGGAACTCCTTCTGGCACAAGAGCGATGCGGAAATAATGCGAACTGTCGACACAAAAAGGCCGCTCCGCACTTCCCCGGCCCAGAACCCCATGCTCCTAGCGCATATCCCAAAGAGAACGACTTCACGCATATCAAGGCGTCCTTCGCGCTGGACCTTGGCATCATTCCACCGCTTTTCGTCGTGGCGACTAAATGCCGCGACCGCCGCCTCCGCCGCGAAGCGATCCGGCTGCTGCGCAGCAGTCCCCGCCGCGAGGGCATGTGGGATTCTATCCTGAGCGCCAGGGTGGGGCAATGGATCATGGATATCGAGGAGGAAGACCTGCAGCCGTGGGACGGGCCGCTCAATTTCGCCGCGCGCCAGGTTGTCCCTGATGAGAAGAGGGTCATGGTCAAGGAGATCCTATTTGACATGCAAAAGAGGGAGGCGACGTTGCGGTGTGGCACGCGCGGCGCGAGCGAGGGCGGCATGGATCCGAGAGCTAGGGAGACGCATATTTGGTGGTGAAGTATTACACGTGGTGACATGTGCAATGGATGAAGCGATTTGCTTCCGTCGAGGCTAGGGAAGTAAAACGGTAAATAATAAATGGCAAGGGATCAATGGATTCCAACACCTTGAGCTGCGTAGCCTGGATATCAAGGTCGAGGAAATATGCATGGGACATAGGATATGGGAACTGCGGTTCGCATTTTATTTAGAATCGGCCGTCATCGGGCTGAAGCAGGGAAATTCGGGAACTAAAGCAATGGACGGAAAGGAAATGAAAGGGAAAGAGGGGGATTTATATATCAGTTTTATGGGAACATGCCCTGAATGCCGTGGCTAGACCAGGCTAGGATATGGAATACGGCTTAGGATAAGAATCAGGATAAGGGGTCATGACATGATACGACATGACATGACAGGACTAGTTTTTTTTAGAGGAGGGCTTTTTGAAAGGGCTTTTTGATTTTTTATATATATTCTTGAGAAAATCAATGATTTTGTAGCTCTTCTTAATAAAAGGAAATTGTATTGTATAGTACTTTACCAATTTGTAACTGTTCGTTGTTGCTATTTGTTCGAAAATAGAAACTTCAAAATCAATCGTATTATATTTACTTGTGTTGTTAAATTATGCATACACTTGCACAGGAGAATAAACAGGGGTCGATAGGTCGATATGCCCAGCTGTCAGCCTTATGGGATAGGCAGAGTTGAACCAGCCATGGTGCTTGATTAAGCGCTCTCTCATGTCTTGGCTTGTTTTATCTCAGAGACATGGCTTGAGTCTACAGCCTTGTTTGGATTTCTACATTTCTCTATATATCATCCGCTGTCTGGCTTTCAATCTGCGTTGTTATTAAATCTGGGGAAGTATCCCCAATTTATTAATTGTGCAATGATTTTGCCATGACGGCTTGTATTCTCTCTATTCTCTGCATTTTTGTTAACGTTTGTGCCGCTGTGGTGAGAGATGATGGAAGGCTCTACCATCGGAGCCTCTCCCTAATGGGATCAGGGGTATTGCCAGCAACCACAACTTTAACGGTATGCGACAATATTCCTCTTAAATTGCTATAACGCACTTTCAACTAAAACGTCAATTTTTCTTAGGCATTATCATCAACGGCGATCCAAACACCAGTACCGTCATCAACCTCTGAATCCAAAGCTGATCAACAGAGAGACACCGGTATAGGACTTGGAATCGGTTTTGGCATCGTGGCGATCTGGATTCTGGCTATATATCTTATCAGCCGTCGGGGTTTGCAGGAAATGGAAAGGAACTCGAGGCTGAGAATGGAAGAGTATCGGATGGAAAGGGATAGAAGTGTGGATTATGAAGAGCAAAGGAGGGAGACAAGGAGAGAGGTCAGGGTTGACGGAGTGATAGAGACTGGTGCGGAAGGGTGTGCTATGGGGATTGCTGGTGGCGATGGTGGTGATGATGGAGGCGATGGAGGTGATGGTGGAGGCGGTGATGACTGAAACCCATGGGAAAGGAATCTTATCGTCGCTCTAGAGTCTCTTTCGTATCCCATTCGGCTTGTTGATCTTCACCTTCGAGCTTCATCAATCACACAATAACAAGTGCGCTGTTGATATTAGTTGGCAATACGGCAGAGAAATGATCCTCATTCTCTACACTAAGCTAAGTTTTGAAACCCACATAGAAGCAGGAAAGCCCAAGCTAGTAGGCAAAATTAAAGTATATATCAAGAAAAGAAAGGTAAAAGCAAGTCCATCCAACCACCAATTAAAAAGGTACCCAGTTTTGCAACCCAGTGCCTAGTTCTCCAACCCAGAGGCATTCCCCATCCTCCATACCCGGCTACGACAGAAGAAAAATTCCCTTAAAAATGAAGAAGGAAATAGGAACCAGCTTCCAGCTCCCCAGTTCTCTCTCTCACAATGTCAATTTCCAACAAAAGAGTCAATCTGCAAGCGCGGAAAGGCCCAATTTGTCTATTATGACATCTAATGGCGCTGGACGACGCATGTTCCGCCGCCAGAAGCAGCAGCTCGTTGAACGACACACGTTCCGCCACCTGAAGCGCGCTGGATGACGCATGTTCCGCCTCCCGATGCGCGCTGGATGACGCAGGTACCGCCCCCCGAAGCGCGCATAACTGAACAGGTTCCTCCGCCTGAAGCTTTGTACGCCATTTTTTCAGTGGTGGAATTTGGTTGTTTCTGTGTTTGTGTTTTGTGTTTTGTGTTTCTTGTGTTTGAAGTTCGTGAAGAAAAAGTTTTTTTGATCTGATGTAAAGAAAGAGAAGATGAGATTTAGGACGAGCAGAGGGAAGATCTTATAGACATTATTGATCAGGAGCTCCTGGTCCTCTTTCACTCCTTTTGCTTTAGAGTCTTTGGGAGAATGTGAAAGGGGAATTCAGTCTAACAGGTAAGAATGAATTCGCGAAATGTGCCTGTGGAGAGAGAATGGTGGTGTCCACGAGCGAGTCGTCAAAGACCCCTTAATATTGTTCTCCCGAAATGGTTATACAGACGAGAAGTCGTGGCGTGTCGTAAAGGGGTTCCTTCGTATTGTTCTCCCGAAAGAGGATGGCAAGCGAGAATTCGCAGGCATGTTCTTGACGTTGTTTTGCTCCGTCAAAGAAGGCGGGACATGAGAACATTGTTCACTGTGGAATATAGGTTTGAGATTTATAGCAGATTTTTGGGTCGGAATGTCATTTGCGAGGAAGGTGAGGTTGTGGTTGGATTGAGGAGATTGACTCTGATTGGGAACGATTGGGAAGTGGGTTGATTGGCTACGTTGGGCCTCAGTTTGAATATGAGATCCAGTGGCGCAGAACGATGAAAAGCAAGGAAAGAAACTACATTCGAGAAGATATGCCGGGATATATGGGTAGATTTTGTTCTACATCAAGGGGGAGCCTAGGCCCTGTCGTTGAGTCTGGCCTTGATCTTAACTTGTAAGACTCTGACTGTTTCGGCCATTTATGTACGTTTTGGGGAGATTTAGGTTGAAACAAACGACACAGTGTTAATTGAAATGAATCAGGCAGCTTGATTGTAAAGTTCATGAGTTTTTAAACAAAAAGAAGCAGATTTTCTGAATCAGGTATGCCCTTCTGCTCTGTCCAGTTTTTATCCTATCCCTAGTTTTTTAATTTAGAATCTCGTAAATGGGAGCCTGTAACATGAAAATTATTGGTCAGTCCTTCAAATTTTCCAACAAGATGACAAGGGTATAAAATGAATAAACTCACCACTTGCCCCTCAACGTGATAACTGCCCACTCTACTCCCTTGTCGTCCACCTCCTTGTCCACCTTTGTGCTGAACGCAATGGCGCTCATGATTCCATCGCCAAACTTTTCATTCAACACCGCTTTGTAAGCATAACCATAGTTCTGAACAATCTCATACAATCTGTATATGAGAGGCTCCGTGGGCGGCATCGGTCCCGCCTTTCCTCGATCCGGGTACCCTTTCAGCTGCGCTGAAAGTGTCGCCTCCGGGATTTCGAGTAAGGTAGATAGAGCAGTTATATCAGCAGGCGAGGCCGTAGACTGGCCATAGAAGAGAGCGGCAACGGCGACTTCAGAGCGCTTGAGGTGCTCGGCAATCTCAGAGAAACTGAGTGATTTGTTGGCTTTTGCAGTAAAGAGCGTGCGGGAGGCGGGGGGGAGGCTGTCGAGGAGGTTGGACTGGGTTGAAAGATTAGTGAGAAACTTGTGGATTGCTGTTGATTGTTGCTTGTCTGAAATACAATTGAAGCAAATGAGGCAATTGGGCTTGATCTCGACAATGCGGGGTAATGGTGGGGTATATGGAACGAGAACTTACATCTAACGTCGCGAAACTAGCTGCGCCTGCCATTGCGATGAAGTGTTACTCTGAGACAATTGACTGAGTGGGATTTTAATGATTTAAAGCAATGAGAATGAAAGTGGGAGAAGTATATATGTCGTTGAGAGAAGATGCTGGTAGTAAGATCTTAGCCCTAATATCAAGGGCCGTACATATCCTTCGTACCCCACGGCCCGGAACGTCATCCCCATTACAAAGCCGGGAAAACTCCGAGCGACCGCCGTGATGAGGGGTTTCGCCGCTAACACCTCAGCTTGTAGAGCTTAAGATTACTCGGAGGCGACTAAAATTCTTCACATGGAATGGCCATTGAGATTCTCGAACGTCTTACAGGAACTGACAATCTCAGTGGGGGATAATATTCCGCGGAGAAACAAGATGACTTGTTTCCTATCAGTGCATGTCATCCGTTACGTGTGTGATCTTGTAATATTTACGGTATTTGCAAGTTGACAGCTCCGTAGGTAATAGCATTAGAGTGGTAGGCTCTATGTTCCACAAAGAGTGCTGCCGCACTTTACATTGCCTTTCACTCTCTAACGTTACAATACATATACAACACTCGCAGCAGTTAACAGTCCACTTATTAATATCCCTAATTGTATGCCCGACCTCGATCCTTCACTCACAACTCCCGCTTTCGTAAAAACAATATTATTAATATATACTGTACTTGTGGTCGGTGCCACGTCCCGCTTTCTCTCTCGCCCCGGGGTAGAGTTTGTTACTGTGGAAGACACAGGAGCAGACGTGTAGCACCACATGCCCCCCATGCTGCTGGTTAACCATGCGCTAGGACAGCAAACACTACTGCTCCCTGCGACTGAGAAAGTCGAGTAACCAGAATAACAACTTGGAGAGGAATTCGATGCCGCAGAAAAGGTGGGACAACCGACAGTATTGAATGATGTTGTGGTACCGGACGAAACGAGTGAAGTGTATGCAGGCACTACTGAGGCTGCGCAAGATGATATATGGAGTATTTGGGCGTAGGAAGGAAGTGTTACTTCCTGATTGGCGGTAGCAGACACCCCAGACCTAGACACTCCAGACCTAGATAATGAAGTACTAGATAGACTATTCGGTAGTGAAGCCGCTGACGTTATAGGGTTTGATGGCAATGCTCCACTTCCGCATGGTTCAGCGGGAGTTAATCCTACAATAATGCTAATTGGAGTGGTATCCCAGGCTCCAGTGGAACCACTTAGGCCTGAAAGGATGTATTGACCCGGAGTGAAGTTAGAAGGGACGTTCCAAGTCCAGCTTCCCGTGTTGGGAACATGATCTTCGAGATTTTCAGTCAAGTTCTCCCAAAGAATTTAAACAACTCACCACCAATAATGATAGTATTGCTTGGACCAGGTACGGCCCCTGAGCCAAATACCAACTGAATGGAAATACTTGTCTCGTTTGATGGACTCCACAATATCGACGTTTGTTGTCCAACCGTGGGATACATCCAAGAAGTTGTATTGACAAAGTAGGTAGGGTAGGAATCACTCAAAACATAAAGAGTTTGCGAGGTACTACTTTCTGAGCCTGAAACCAGCTCGATGGTGTATGTTGGTGCAGATACAAAATTCTCCTCAGATTGCAAAGTGACTAAACTAGAGTCAGGAGTCCAAGCAAAGAATCCGGAATTTAGAATATTAGCTGCCACCTGTAAGCATCTATACAATCTATCTAGATGGGAACCTACAAGCAATGGTTATGGTTGATGACTGGCCAGATTTGTGAAGAATTAGAGAAACAGTCCCAGGAGTGGTCGGCTGCCACGAAATATATGAGGTCAGCCCCGCTCGAAATGGATACTGGTCTGCATTTGGGACCAAAAATGGATTAGCTCCAGTTGACTTGGAAGCCGTTGTAGCAATGCAAGCCGTGGTCTGATAAACCGTGGTGGGAGAAGGTGTTGAGCAGGGAGGTCCTGTCCAAATATCCGAAAACGCGATTGGATCCTCAAATTGGTATTCCAAAGAGAAGCTGTGACGACCACATAATCCGGCTGGAACGTTCCACGTATAGCTTCCAGTATCTGGGATATCGGCTGAAAAAAGTAAGCTGGAGCATAAAGATAGGTGGAAGATAGAAGAAACTTACTAGCTATCATATCTGTGGTTGTAATGATTGGCAGTGTTGGTTCTCCATCGTCGAAGTAATTTAGCAAGATTGTGATTTGAGTAGAAGGGGAGGCAGGAGTCCATGTGATCTCAAACCTCGAACCTGACTGAGGAGGTGGCGAGATCCCCATTGTGAAGTTTGTGGCAGCCATCGCCGTGGCCGGAAATGCTAGGAGCAAGAAAAGGAACATGATGCCGGCTCGATGACTTCATTGCAAACTGGGTCAACCGGAGATATATCGATATGATATAAGAAACACGGATTGTGCGCTACAAGAAATGTAACGAAACTACTGTTCCTCTAGTCTAACGGGTACCATACTGCGCCGCCGCCGCCGCATCTTCCGAGACCCTTGCATATTTGTTTATAGGTTAGAGCTATCAGGCACGAAAAGCTTGAACTTCGGGAAGTATTCCTCTTTTGGAACAAGGAAGTGCACGTGATTAAAGTATTGTAGATGGAAAAAATGTAGCCCTTATTAATTATTATACTAGACTCTCCGGTCTCTGAAATAATTCAGGTAGCGATGGTGACTGTTTTAAGATTGTAGTGCTATTTGAAAGGGTATCTGGTCGTCTAACCTTGGGTGATATCACGGCTGAGTCAAAAGTATATTCGATCGGCCGCACCAGTGGTTATCATGAAGGAGTTGTTAACTCAAGTATGAGCTATATTGACTTTGGAGATCATGACACACATGAATGGACTGTGGTCAAGAATGATTCTGATGATGACTTCTCGTGGATAAAGAGTGGGATTGGAATTGAAGGAGACTCCGGTGCCTGGATTATGAGGTCCTTGGCATGGTGTGGGGACGTGGAGGTGAAGGAGCTGAGTCTAAAGCATTTTTCACACCACTTTCTGAGATTTTTGCAGATATTAAGGAGATAAGCCTGGGTCATGGATGGGATAGAGCGGAAATTTCTTTGCTCTAAACTTTATATTCAGAAGCTCCCTGAGCACCTGGAACAGTTATTCATGGTTTCGATTCTCGTTCTGGAGTCTAGAAATAACGGCTCACGAGATATTGTATACAGCTGCGCGTAACTAAATTTTATCGTGCCTTTCAAATACTAATGTCTCGGCCCGTCCCGTTCCCGTACCATAGCCGTAGCCAAGCAATAGGAGCCATTAATAATTAAGCCCCCGAAAGCATAGCTAATGCTAAAAAGTTGATCAATAACCAATAATTCAGCCTTGACTAAGATGTTTATTTTAAGAGTATCAATTCTCATAAATTTTGAGCAAAATACGTACAGATCTGACAACAAATTACATTATGATGCAAGATCGAAAGCCACGAATATTTCCAGGCCGGATAGCATAGCCTCTAAATTCCATCCTAATGTACTTATTGCTTCAAAGTTTTATCGCTATCCGAGAGCCAACAACGTCCCCATAAGGATTTTTAGTTATCAGCATAATAGAGAGCTAATGTAAATTTAGAGAATCGATCTAAGCAGACTTGAGCTAGCCTAGGAAAAACAACAATGACCTAAAAAAGTTGAAACTCAACGGCCTCAAGCTCCCCACGCTTCCACTTCTGCACGGCTTCCCCATGCATAACGCCATGCACATACGCTTCTCCTACCAAACGGTACATCCCTACTCTTTTCTGCAGAATAAACGGAGCCCTAGCGCCAAAAAGGATAGCCACGATCGCGTTACCGGCCATTCCCTCACTGAGCATAGCTTCGGGGCCAAGTCCGAAGAACCCCGAAGTCGTGGTAAAGAATCTGCGCTGATGACATGCATTTACAGCGGCGAGCATGAAATCTTGCCATGGTGGAGTGTGAGGGGCTTGTTCATAGCATGTTTCTTTTGTACTGCCCTCTGTTGTGTCATCCTTGTCAGAAGTAGAGCCTGACACCGACACGGTATAGGGATAATCGTGGACGATGTGGCGGTAAGCGGCGAAGGAGGCTTGATGAGCGGCGAGATTTTGTTGCGCGAGGTTTGAGCCGTGTATATCTGCGGCTAGGGTTAGGCTTAGAGATAGGAGAGGATCTTCGTATTGTGAAGTGGAGTTATCTTTGTGGATGATATCGCGCAGTACCTCGACACGGTGAGTCTCGGGGGCTTGCCCGTCGGAGAAGGAATGCATCGTGAAATCTGTTTTGTCTAAAACTGGCCAGACCAATTGGACCTCGTCGAGAATCAGGCCCCGTACGACAAGGATTGCTTCATCTGGTTGGTGCCAGTCGAGTAGTTTGTCTGCTGTGAAAGGAGAATTGAGAGAGACTCTTGATAATTGACGTGTGAACATATTAGAGAGAAATCGCTCGTGGACACTCTTGATGCTTTCTTCAGAGCCGGTAGACGACATGATGAGATCTTCCCACTCAATCAAGTACGAGTCCTCAAGTACATAGTCAATATCCAAGTCCTGTATTAGTGTTCCCCCAAGACGGATGGTTTGAGACTCCTTAGATCCGGCAGAAGCATCGTAAAGAGTTGAAAGTCCGAAATTGCATAAGTACGGGGAAGAATTCCACCACGGTACCCAAGAGAGGGGAAAATGGGGTGGCGGAAGAGCTCCCTCATGGTACACTGTGGAGAGAATCCGAAGGTTGTGGGTTCGCTTTAGATATGTGAGTGCAAAATTATAGAAGACTATCCAGCTCCATTGGGAATAGTAAGGCACCACAAGAGGTCCCTCTTTATCCACTGCGGTGGCATGGCCAAGGAAGGCATAGATACGATCTTTCGGATCGCTAGCGTGACGATTTCGAGTTGCATTTAGGACATCCAGAAAATCAGGTTGACTGGTAAAAGCCGAAGTATCTCCATTTTCAAATGCAGTGTATAGGGTCACCGAAGTAGCAAGTTCCTGGGTTGGAAGGTCAAGATGGATTTTATCGAATGATTGGTTTTGGTCGATCCAACAAATAACAGAGAAGAAAATGTCCCATTCGAGTTCGTCTCCGTCACAAAGGAGAGTCGATCGCTGCGCAAGGCCAATCTCTTGCATTGTCCAGCACCTCTGGAACCACGGCATTTCAAAGAACATACGAAATGACTTTATGACTGACAACTCGTTATTCTTAAAAGCAGAACCTGGAACACCTTTCGGAAATGATGTAGCTTTTAGTGCAAGGTCCTTGAACAGTTTGAAGACTTCGTGAAGATGCTCATCGTTTTTTCCGTCATGTCCTAGGTAGACAGGAACACAAGTTGCCTTCCTGTACAACTTACCCATTAGAGCAACTTGTTTGTCTCTTTCTTTCAGATCGTCTTGATTAATGCATATGGCGTCAATCCATAGATTTCTAGTTTGACCTTCATGTCGAAGTCGACGGAGGGCATGCCAACAATTCACAGTTACTTGTAGTGTCGACTTGGTAGGTTGAGAGATGTTTTCATGGTCGCAACAGAAGATTGACCTAGTATTTTTAGGATTGCCCCATACATATGATAGAGCCTCGAATGGAGGCGCATCTTCTAGGTCGACAGCGCTTAGCGAGCAATATATAGGGTCGGAATCTTTTCCAGGTAGTAGCTCGATCAACCTAATGAAGTCTGGAGAAAGAAGAGAGCAGTACAGATAAGGAGAAAATGGTGTCTCTAATGGATTCTCCTTACCGGAGCTTAGTAGTACTTGCGTGCAATGGCGCTGCAAGTTGATAGGCAGGCAATCTTGTATAACGTCCGTAGCACTTGCGGAAATATGCTCTCCGGTAGATAGAGTAGAGGCGAGGCGAGATGTGCTAGTAACATTAGAATCTAATGATCCCGCATGAATTGCAGCTTCTGCTTGCTCATTTGGCATTTCTTTCATCGTTGATTTTGGGAAGGCTGCAGCTGAGGCTGGAGTTCATCAGGATTTCCCACAAGTTGCACTACCCTGAGTATCGATGTGAGAACAAATGAAACTAGAGCTCAAATTGTCAGGACTACTATGGAATTCTCGGCGTGTGAGTTTGTCACCTGAGATTTCATAGGAGTCGCATGTTTGTCGAAACGTAGTGAGTAAAACGCTGTCTAAGGACCTCGAGATACAGAGAGGAATAAGACAGCTTAGTCATCCTATAACATCAGAGAAAACCTCAAGTCTATTATTTGACTCTAAGTTGATCGTTTTTGTGTGCCTGCTCTGTTTAATCCTCTGCGCACCAATATGTGCTAACTCCAATCGAATCGAAGTTACATAAATGGAAGCAGCGTCAGATCATCTCAAGTATTCTCAGTCATCTTACCCACTATAATTTGGATTTCATCTTGAATCTGTACCCTTGTCTCACGACATCTTGTCCTAGAATGGAGATAGGGACGTGACTGAAGTGAAGAGGGAGGACTGCATTACATTACACTCCCGTTTTCATAGGCTGCCGGCTTAGCAACGACACGAAGGCGGTGGCGGTGGCTGTGAACCAACCAAGGCGTTCTTCTGCCGCTACTTCTTTCAGCATCACCTCCTAGATTGCGAATCTGACTCTGCTGTATCTTAATTGTCGCACATATATCTGTAAATCTTGTTTGCTTCCTTCTCCTCAATGACCAACTCGGAAGCGCAATATGGGCTTTGTGTGGGGCAGTGGAACTGGAATGGACTGTCCCCCCGAAGCAAAGAAGCTTCTGAAAACCAATATGTCGAAGCGGAACAGCTTCGAACACTAACTAACAGTACCACCAATGAAGCATCTCATTAGAATATCATGAGGATGATCTTTAGTGATAGATATCCTTTCAGCTTTCTACTTTCTATATCTTCTTCCCTGAATATAGCTCGCTTAACCTCGCTACATGTATCCATCGCACATTCAAAAAGGAAAGAAATAAGGCTCCCAAGGGGAATTAAAATACAGACTGCTTTAACAAAAGAAATAATGAAAGAAGAGAAACTCTGATTCAAACAGGAAAGCAAAAATACGTCGAGTGCAGGATTTGAACCTACGCGGCCGAAACCATATGATATCTATTGTTTCACGAAAGTGAATGTTCGAGTCATACCCATTAACCACTCTGGCAACTCGACGGAGGCTCAAATTTTTCGCTTATTTAATCTCAAGAAACCCAATTCTCACGCCCCGTGCTCAATTGTTAAGTCGGGGCTTCGGCTGATAACGGGAGTACGGACGACAGTAGATACTTTTTTTTGTTTGGGGTTGTGATTTATCTTTCGAGCTTGCTCAGCTACCCGCAGTTTTGTTTAGAACTCTCAACTTCTTTTGCATCACTTTGTACATCTGCCTGGCTATTTTGAGGGTTTTCTTAACAGCATGCAGATGCCATAGAAAAGTTACAATTCGCAGCCAAACTATCAAGGGCGAAAGCCAGGAAAGACCTGAAGCAAAAATGTCGAAGCCAGAATCGCAAATATTTGATAATGCGACGCGCGTAAAATTAGCACACAATGTCGCCATTGGAGCCGTGATAGTGTGTCCGATTATCATGCTCCTACCGCCGCGGAAACTGGATTTCTATACTCTCCTTTTACTGAGCGGGACTTTCGTCGGGGCGAATCATGTATGTTCCTTTTTCTATTCTCTTTCCCCTCGTCTTCCTGCCGTCAATCTCTTGGGTTTTCCTTCCAGCTCAATACTGGGTTTCTAAGACGCCATGCTGATCATGGGGATATAGATCAGCTACGAATACACCGGCATGTCGATGGTGCAACGCCTGGGCAACCGTTTTGAGAGTTTCTCATCGACAGCGCTGCCTCCTAAGGCGCAGGAGACGCAGCGACTGTTGCGGGAGGAGAAGAGGCGGCGAGAAGTGGCATTGGCATTCCAATCACGACCGCAGTCACAGTCGCAACTGCAATCATCCCTTTCCTCCTCGACTAGCACTTCACCTCCACCAGCCTCAGCTGTGTTAGCGGAGTTGCAGCGAAAAAAAGAAGGAGAAGGACCATCACAGAGCCAAAACGGGGAGGGGGAGAAGGAAAACGCCGGTGTCTTGCATAAGATTTGGATGGGTGGTGAAGACGAAGATTGGAAGGCGAAGAGGGACAGGAGGGAGAAGGAGGCCTTGGAGCAGGGAAAGGGCTATGGCGATTTGATCATGGAGCAGATCTGGGAGGTGTGGAATTGGGGACAGCCAAAGCATGGGGAGGAAGGGAATGGAAATCAAAAGAATGCAAAGAATGGAGAGAAAGAGGAGAAGAATTAATACGCATTTGGGGAACCTGTTTGATTGTTCGTGTACTATATTAATACGGAGTCCTTGTATTGACGGCTAGGTCTGCAAGTGGACAGGATGGGGAGAGATGAGATGACATGTATAAATGGGATCAAATGTGCGATATAGCACAGGGTGTTGGGGCTTATGGGACTTAAAAAGGAATGTCCCTGTTAGACAGAATAATATGTAAGAGCAGGCCTGTTCAAAAAAATATGACGCTACTCACAACAACGCAAAGTTTTATCGGAATTCCGAAAGATTTAGATGAATCGTAAGTAAAAGTATATGATGCTCTTATTTTCGATTTTTATTTTTGTTACGCCGACCATAAATAGCAAATCACATCACATGGTATCTTAATCTATACATCTCTACGCCTCTGACCCAGCCGAGATCGTCAGGGAACCTTCTTTCTTATCCATCTCTCACTCATTCTCTCTACTTTTATGTTTCCGCTTCTTCTTCGTAGCCCCGTTATCCGCCGCCTCAGTAGCATCACCAGCATCGGCGGCATCATTGTGACTGTCATCCGCCTTCCGCTTTTTCTCCTTCTTTTCCTTCTTAGCCTTTTTCTCTAGGGTGGATACAGGTTCGTCCTCTGCAGAGCCGGCGTTCTCTAATTTCCGTTTCTTTTCTTTGGGAGGCTTTTCCGCTTTCTCTTCTTTTTTGGCTTTCTTTTCTGGGACTTCTGGGACGGCGTCGCCGCTGCTTCTTCTCCGCTTCTTCTTCAATTTCTTTTCCTCTTCTGCTTTGGCGGCTTTGGCTTCGGCTTTTGCTTCGGCGGCTTGTTGCTCCCTGGTTCCCGCTTCGATCTCGGCCTGTAATTTTACTTCCAGGGCCGCAAAGTCAACTTCGAGTTCAGGCTCCGCAAGTTTCTCAGCCAAGGGGATTTCCTTCTTAGATCTCTTGGATCTCTTGCCCTCGCTATCCTCTCCCTTTGCCCTCTTTTTGCTTTTCTTATCCTCTTTCCCCGCACCGTTGCCACTCAGTGCAACAGGCGTGGGATTCGTATCAATCACGAAGTATGGATTTGGCTCGACTTCATCCATCGGTTCTGTATTCTCCACTTCCCCGCTCTTTTCCTCTTGGTCCTCCACCCCATTATCGAGTTTGGGTATTTTCTTCCCCAAATTCAACGGTACAAAATCCGCACCGCTGGCAACAATGTCTTCGCCGGCACTACTCGAGCTCGAGTCTGAAGAGCCTGAAGAGTCGCTCATCCAACTATCCTCCTCACCATTGCCACCAGTATCCGTATCGCTTTCGATCATCGCATCCGGATCCAAACCCAGCTTCCCCCGTTTTGTATATCCGATCTCCGTTGCCCTCTCCTTGAGCTTCGGCCCCAAAGGTTCGAAATTCGTTCCAATCACCCCAAGCCCTTTCTTATCCTTCAGAGCTCTCGCTGGTAACTGTAATGGTATCCATTAGCCACGATTCTCACACACATCATAATAAAAAAGAAGAAAATTCTACAAGGGCAGGTGAGAAACTTACAATCCCCTTCGCGGCCTCTCTAGCACTAGCCAGGACCTCCCTGGCCCTATCCATCATCTCACAGATAACCCTCCAATTCCCCCTCTCGCCCAGCTCCCACTCCAAGCGCTCCTTATCATCCATCTCGCCCATCTGGCTGCGCATACTCTGCATGACGCGGTCCAGGCCGCGGATGTGAGCCTCGATGACACCGAGGTGCTTCTTGAACAGCGCCGGCCACTTCGCGTGTTGCGGGCTCTTGGTGAACGGTTTAGGCCGCCCCATCGGGACCGGGTACGCCTCTGGCCCCGGTGGGTTATTGTTGTATAGCGACCGCTTCTCGCGCGACAGCTGCTTCTTGGCCTTCTTCATGGGGTTCGCGGGTTTGGGCAGCCCGGGGATTTTGGGCGTTTCCGCTGCTTTCTTTACAGAGAGTTTGGCTTCCCGTCGCCCTTTTTTGCCCTGGCCTTTGCCCATTTTTGGAGATTGGCTGGGTGCTGGAGTGTGTGCGGTGCAGACGTGCGATTGAAGAGGGATTGGCGTTGGTGTTGGAATGTCGGTTGTGATAAATAATTTTTTTGGGGATATGCACCTTTTTTTTAGCGCGAGGCTGGGGAATGCGACTTTTTTAGTGGGGAGGCGGGCGGCATTCTACAGGACCGCGATAAAGTGCCTGACAGCCTCGACCGAAACGTTCGCAATTTCGCCTTTGTTAACGTTTACTTGAGAATATTTTTGCCACGCTCGGTCAAGTTCTCAAGGTGCTCTGAAGGATTCTATTCTCGATTACTTTCCAGTCATTGTACTAGATCCAATGATTCATCTTGAACAGCAGGGTGATTAAGAGTGAATACATGTAGAATATTTGCATATAAAGTAAGGAGCCCCTACTACAGGTTACAATCTTGACTTAAGGAATTCCACTAGCTCTAGCTCGACCACTAGGTTATCTGGATCTACACTAGCAAGAGGGTCTGTATCTGTGACGTCGTCAGGTTCACAAACTTCCTCTACGGTCTCGGCCACTGGGTCGTCTTCTGTAACTAGATCCTCATTAATAAATGGGGCTAATTAATTATTAGCTTCCTTATCGATTTCCAAGGAGTTTTCTATAGCCTCGTCAATATCAAATTCAAAATCATCTCTACTGACCACCTCTAGCTCACCCAAACCGACAACAAAACCTTCATGCTAATGGTCTGAAACTCAAAAACAGGCCTATGCTCGTAATAGAGCAGGGGGAAACAGCTGAAGCGGCTTTCGACGCAATCGATGGGACGACTAATAGCATGACTAAGACTTTAGTATTTTCTTCCTATATTCCGGATCTTTGTTTAAAAAAAGCTACAGGTCACGAATTATTGCATTTTACTTCGGTCGTTACGTGACCTAATATTTAAAATATAATAAGGGGTACTCACTCAAGTGACACAGGTATGGGGTCTTAATGTGTTACAACTTATAGTTGGAGTTTGACGACTCAATTCTTAAAGTTTCAGGAGGCATAAGGCCTTATATATATCCACTATACAAATTACAACTGCACAGCGTACACCTGATTCCAAAATAATGTAATGACGCGAATAGTCACGTGCAAGAATAGGGGCATATGTGAATGCGTACTTGAGTCTGAATATAATTAATTTATAAGCCTGCTACAAAGGATAATAGAAAGATATAGAATAAGAAATCAGTGAGCAATAGGAAATACATAAATATATTAGGGCTACCAGTCTCGGTTTCACCTCTACCTCTGCCCCGATACGACTCTGATCTGCCAGGTGGTACAAGTCATGTGATAATTCAGTGACAGTGAAATGGCGCGTAGAAGTCATACTATCAGTAATGGATGCTGTCAGGAGTTAGCTAACGTCACACTTAATGCTCTTCGTTCTGAAGTGACAGCGAGGTCCTCGGAGACAGAACCTACCCTCGATAACTGCTATATTCCCTATAACCTATCCGTTCGTCTTCTTCCCATCGGTAGGTTGACAGGTGTAACCCCTGTTGATCCTCTTCTTCCTATGACAGCGCTGCGGTAACCGGAGTGGGGTGGAGTGCTAAATACTCCGTTCGATCCTCTTCCTCCTCTCGGTCCGGTAGCAGCGCCATAACCACCGGGGCGGGGCCGAGGGGCATGGGCTCTTTCTCTGGGCGACTGTTTTGACATGCCGCAACCCATAGCTGAGGAAAACTAATATAATAGGAAATTATAGAAAATGAAGATATATGTTATAATCAAAGCTGTATGAGATAAATCAAAAACATAAGGAGAGTAGGATAGCGTGATCTTATATATATTTATTCTTAAGTCCAGTACGTACCTATAGAAACTACGGAACTGTTGGTATGTTCCCAACTGTTGGGATGTTCCAACATTTCATTACTCTAACAGCCAAAGGGTCACTTTGGCCAACACTAGGTCACACTAACACAAACCCTCCTCCGCAACAACCCACCATCCCCGAAAGCTGAAACAACAGCCGCTTAGAGAACAGCGCAGCAGGCACAGGCGCGAGGCCTATAGACTAGCCCGCACCGCGCGGTAACTAGCTAGTCTAACGGCCAAAAGCCAGTTTGGCTAATATTAGGTCATACGAATATGATTTCTCTCGTAATAACCTATCAATCCTGGGATTTGAAGCAATAGCCGCCTAGACAATAGTGTAGTAGGCATGGGAATGGCCGTGAGGCCTATAAACTAGCCTGTACCGCGCGGTAACTAGCTAGCCAAAGATAATTGTCCTGTTGGCCAGCTAACCGACCCATTTACCAACTAGCCGGCTCACCCACCAATTCTACAATTGGCGTGATGTGAACCAAGACAGGGTGTGTAATTGAATTAATCATATATTGTTTTTTTTTGGGTTTGTGATATCTCATACCGTCCATCTCTCACACAACACTCAAATTCCCTATTCTTTCTGTCCATGCAATTCAGTCTCCCTATCGTGATGACCGTCCAGGCCCGATACCAAGAAACCAAACTCCAACGCTATGCAAAGAAAAATTAATCCAAGCTATCAGATGAGGACACTCAAAAATATCAACTTTTTTTACTTGGAAAATCAACGAAACACAAAATGTTTCGGCGATTGAGTTTATAAAGCATTATAAAGCTTTGCAACCGATTCCCAGCTTTCGAGTACGCTTCTCTTAGTGGTGCCTGGTTCGCTCGTGAACTGAAGGTTTCCGATCGTGCACCAATTGTTAATGTTCTGCGGGCTGTTAGATATGGAAATAAGAAGACATGAGTAGGCAGAGAGGAACTTACAATACAACTCAGGTATTTGCACCAGCTACATGACTTTCGGTAGATGTAAAAGTTGTTGAGTAGCAGGATGAACACAATGAAGACGAAAACCAACATTCCAACACGAACAAGCCACCATGCCCACCAGGCCGGCTTCCTGCCCTTGAAAAATCCCACCGGGCTCTTTACGAATCCGCCGACGCCACTATCTCCTCCGGTTGCCTTATATGGGCTCACGGGTGTGTAAGGTGGTTCATCCTCATGTGTCCGTCTGCGTAGAGCGTTTGGCGAATGCAAAAGGCAGACTCCGAGAACCAGGCCCATGAGAAACCCGCCGATGTGAGAGAAGTTGTCCAAGCCGGGAAGAAGACCGAGGACGAAGGATATGACGACGTCGAGCATGATGAATGCAAAGTCTCTCCAGGGAGATCTACGCTCGCCCCAGGTATAAAGGAGATCGAGTAAGTTAATAGCCAAAATACCAAATAGGGCTCCGGAGGCACCAGTTGATGCAATTCCTGTAGCTGCGAAGTTTCCGCCCAAGACAAATCCAAAAATACCAGCAGAGATGTACACCAGAAAGAATCTGATCGGCCCAATAGCTATTTCCATCTCTCTTCCCAACGTCATTTGAAGAAGCATATTGAAACCGATATGGACAATTCCGGCGTGGAGGAAGATGGGGATGATGAAGCGGAACCACTGATCGGGAGCCGGTTTATAATCAGCCAGATTGCTGGATGTGATAGTTGTAGGGTAGACAGGGTTTTGGCTATCTGGCATTCCAAAGCCACAGAGTTGATTCAAGGAGCAGTTTCCACTGTTGGTTGTGGCAGACGGACATGGCCAAGTGATGGCACCTCCCGTAACACGGTTTTGAATGCCATCAACCGAATGCATGCATGGTACATATCGAGCGCCCATGTTGATGAGGACAAATGGCGAGGGACCGATCATGGGATTGAATGAAGGATGGATTTCGATAGGGGAGCCTGTTAATTGTGCTGTATATGGTTAGAACAAACCCACTCACTCCCCTGTATGCAATATACATACCATTCTTTACAATCTCGACAATGAACACAATCACTTGAACGAGGGTGAGAGTATAGACAACCCATGGTATTCTCCCTTTCGTTTTGAACCTTCCTAAACTGGAACTGAATCGATTACTCTTTTGTCCCTCTTCTAAACGTTGTGGTGGTATTGTTGGGTCGCCGGCGTCGTAGACGTGGTCGGTAGAATCGTTGTCTTTGGGCGGTACACCAGGAGCACCTGGGTGGTCTCGCAATGGGATATTATCCTGGAATGAATTCGATGATTCAAATCGGCCACCACCTCCTTGTCCATAGTACCTCGAATCACCCCCGAGTGTTGACTGACTATCAAATCTTTGCTGTGACGGGTTCATTGGGTATACATGGTCGTCGAAGGGGGCTTCAAACGGAGAGACAAGTGTGGTATCTTGTGGCCGGGCAGAAGGGACTCGCGGTGGGAGCTGTGAATGGTATGACGGCGCGGATGATAATGAAGGAGGTGCTTGCGGGTTGTAGGCCTGGTAGTAGGGCTGCGGAGCTGGGTCTTGTTGTCGCGACGAAGGATTAAAGTAGTCGTTTGCTGCCATGACGGGCGGTTGTTCTTTGATCCCCTACGGCAGAGGATCTCTGACAGAAGTCCTTGCCGTGTAGCAAAGGCGTGGAGCGTGGTAGGATGGCGAAGTCGCAGAAAAGGAGAGGAGAAAAAGAGCTTAACGAGCGTCGAGGTTGTAGTCAATATGTCCCATGGACACTCACGCGAAGGTCGGACAAGTACAGCGTGGAAAGCGGAGGATAGAGAGGCTCTTCGCCGCAGCGGAGGTGTGTCGTAATGTGTGCAGGCTGTGGTGAATAGAGTTGTAGGCAGTTTTATGTGCACTGCCCCATTGACAGGTGTTTTGGTGTTTTGTGCAGACGTCGGATGTTCTGTTTTTAGAGATCCAAGTTTCAGGTTCGGGATTCTCGCTTGGCCACCAGACCAGACCAGACCAGACCAGAGCTGCCAGCGTTGCGTTTTGCCTTATGCTTGGGAGATTGGCGAAATGATCGACCAAATAACCGTGGGAGCTTACGTCAAGAGGGAACCTTCCCCGGTCAGAGAAAATATGGCATTACATTATTACCATGCCATGTTCAAACGGTATAATGGAAATCCTCAAATCTCTCCTTCTTTCAAGCTGTCGGCCATCTTCACGCGCCACACCTACTACCCGCCGGGCTCGTGGTGGCTGACGGGCACCATTAAGCTGCCAGCTGGGCTGTACCGGTGCTCTAGGTCTAGTTCTACCGTAGCTCCAGTTCTTGTTCGTGTTCCTGTTTCCGTGCAACTCGTAAGGCAGAACCACGTTGTGGGTACCTAAGCACACAGATCACCCCACGATTAGCTTTTGTATTTGCTGCAAGATACGAAGTATTCCTTCCGAAGTGCAGTGCAATGCAGTGCAGTGCGGTATATCTCTTCCCATCATACAATCGTGCCATTGGTTGAATTGAAAATTAATTACAGTATTAATATTGCCAGCCAACGCCTCAGGCAACCCCCCTCCCCCCGATCTGAATCTTTTGCTCTCATACTGTAATTTCGTAATGATATTCCCATCAGCTCTGACTTTATGCTTTTCGAACGGCTTCAGAAAATGGGAAGTGACCGCTTTCGAGATCTACTGTATTGCCATCTGATTGCCTCTGCTTTGGATCAGCATGTCCTCCCACCTGGAAAAGTCCTCTCCTTGCGCCAGGAATTCGCCAACCCCTGAGTCAACCCTTCGCGTACCGACCCGACCCCGACGGGAGAGAGAGAAGCCGTGAGTTGGCTTGCTAGCGTCAAAGAACTTCCTTACGTGGAAGAGGATTTGGGATATTGAAGAATCACTGAGGGGAAGGAAATAGTTCATAAATTTTAGACTAAAGTAATCGTACGTCTTGGCTGAGATTTTAAATGCTTTCCAAGTCCGTTCTCCTCGTCAGATGACAACTCAATAGATCCAATCCGTGAATAGTTTCCGTCTCGCCTCTCGCGTAATACTAGTCCATGAAACAGACCCTGCTCACACTTCCCCAAAAAAAGCACATCAGCATCAAAATATGGCTCTTGAAAATCTCCCATAGTTTCGACCGAAGTGTCATTCCGAAAGTCAATCTCGTTGTCTGGCTTTCCTTCAAGTGAATCCACCAATTTCAATCTTTTGGCACCTTCAGAGTTTGTCTTCCAGCTATTTGATATCAATGTCGCTCGAAGAATGGGAGACTTGATTTTGATATACGCTTCAGCAGGGGTTCCTAGCTCAACTGGTCCTAATGGAACATAATGAACCTGCAATACAGCCACAGTATCAAGTGGGGTAAAGTCTCTGATCCAGTATTGTACAGGGCTATCAATGGATCCCCATGAGAATGAAGGGAGTGGCCAATTGATCCTCCCTTCTGCTGCATCCACATAAATGTTCCTAACAATGCCCCACTTGCTCCATAACAGGTCGGACAACAATGTTGACTCCCACAATCCGGCGAGATACCTATCTCGTGGTCGAGCCGCGAGGATTGCTTTGACGATACCGGCCAACGCTATCATCCTATCACTATTGACTGTGATGTCCATTGCAGTATACCGCTCAACAGTTCTTTGCCAATCTGCGTAATCGCGTGTTACCGTCTGATCCGCACCCCTCTCAATGACACCACTTTCAGATACTATCCGTGTCTCGCAATGCCAGATAACATCCTTCCTCCCAAAATGCAGCCTCCTCTTCGACAGACGTTGCTCTTGATACGCCCATGCCCGAGAAAGAAGTGGCCATTGTACCGAATTCGCATTGTGAGCCTCCACGCACTCGGGATACATATCTGTGTCGGTAAAATACCGTATATGAATATTCTCTAATCCGTCAACTCTCTGACCAAGTTCTTCCTTGGAATAATCATCGTCGAGGTAGTCAGCGTAAATCCCCTGCGAGCTCTCACAAGCCTTGGTGGCGAAAACAGTTACATATGCGTTTGTGTAGATGTCCGCCATAAGAGAAGATTGTACCTGCCAGTCCTCCACGCTGTCCTGAATGATACATAAGGAATCAATCCAAAGGAAGTCCACGCCAATTCGTCGACAAACATCAATAGCTTCTCGAAAAGTCTTGGGGAGGGTATCGAAGGGTATATCGTTCTGAAACTCCTTCTTCTTGGATAGGGTCATCCGGACGAGCTCTTCGGGGGGGCCCCAGCAGTGGCTAAGACAAATGTACCGATGGCATTTCGTCCCTTCAACCAGACGTATCCTGTCATCTCTTAAGTCAAGTAGGCGGTCGGGAGAAAATACTCCGACTTGTTCAACCCGCTTGCACTTGTCATGATTTTCAGTACAATCAGTTATCCAACTACGTATTTTCTCAAATGTTGACTCTGCCGACGTATTCCCCGGCATCTCTCGTTGGTATGGCAGGTTGTACGGATTGGGTTTGCTTTCGTCTACAGCGTACAAGATATATCCGGATGACCATGAAGTCAAATTCAACGTAGATATCTTCTCTGACAACGACAACTCAAGGTAATCGAAGCTAATGTATACCCCCTCCTGGGAAGAATCTATTTGACAAAGAACGGCATAGAGCAATGCGCAGCGTTTGCATCCAAGTTCAACAAACTTTTTCAGTTTCTGTGCAAGCTCACAGCCCGATTCGAATAATGTGTCTGAATAATGCCCTGGGGAGAGGCCCTCTCTCTTTGTATAATCCCCTGAGGAGAGGAGCTCTCTATCTTTCCAATTAACCCTTTTCTCTTCCTCTTCATCTTCGAGATCGTCCTCGAGATCGTCTTCGACTTCATCTTCGGCTTCGGCTTCATCTTCATCCTCATCTTCGGCTTCATCTTCGGAATCGGTTTCATCTTCGAAAACCATAACAGTACATGCAGGACAAGGAAAATCATATATCGAAGCCATGATTGAATGACTTGATTCTTGATATTCTTAGTTTTTGAAGGAGAAAGATATATTGATAGGAGAGAGTCGAGACCAGTGCATTAGCCATTTCAGCTCGTGCCTGAATGTGTTGTCACCTTGTGATTCGCTAAGATTTAGGTGTAGCTGAGCTCACAAACCAACTGGCGATAGTAGATATACAGTAAAAAGAATAAGTCCCACTTCAGTACTAATACACATTTTTATTTATGACTTGATACGCACTGAAATATATAGATATACTGCTAAACATATTATTTCCCTTAAAATCTCCTTAAAATCCCCTTGTATATGGCTAGATATAGACGACGCGCCGAGCACTCAGCTCGACGAATCGGTTCTGAAGAAGGCCGTTAATATTAACGAGTTAAGTAACGAAAGTCTCCTACTCTATAGTCCCACTATGCTGGGTTATAGTCTAGAAAACAAGTTATACTGTTAAGATCACTTCACTAGAATTTCTATATGTATCTGCTGGCATAAGTCTATTTTCGATTAACTCAAAATCCTAGTTAAGTCAAAGAGGCTCATTTAAGCACTAACTACTATAAAATCTAATAAGCGACCGCGAATTATTTCTTACATTTTCAATATCTTTTTTCAAACATTACTTCAAGCGTTGTTTTGTACAAGGAAAGCTCTTTCTCAGGCATAGGCGCGGTCTAACCCAAAGTTACAATAGTTGAGACGGACATGTCTCCGTGGATCTGCCGGCAGTTACAGAGAGAGGAGTATCTTGGCTATCTGTGGAGAGATATGCGGCTTACAACATGCATGGCTTACTGAGTCTGATGGCCTAATGTAATACACCAGTAGTGGGTAGATTGGTGAGTTCAGAAAGGAAGAAGGCAGGGGATGAGTTTGTTAGAAGTGAAGCTGTTCGGAATCCTTGGTGGCGGGATGGGGATTATCACGTGATAGACCCCATGCGCCGCCGAAGTCACGTCGCGTACACGAACCACCACCCTGTACGCGACCTCCATAAAATACGTATCGCCAATGCGTGAACTTCCCAAGACTTGTTTGTTTGTTTCCTTCCACCAACGTTGAAGTCGAAACCACAATTTCTTCAAGATGGCGACCGCTCGAGTTCCGCAAAAGCGGATTCTTGGGGAATCTACCAATATTCAAAGAAACATTCCCTCTTCTCCGGCTATCGCCAAGAAGCGGAAGCTGGAACCAGTCTCGTCGCCCGCAGCAAGATTCAAGAGCTCCCAAAACGGACCTAAAGGCAAGGTTGGTGCTACCCAGCCTAGTCATTTTGAATCCGAAGTCTTGGAGAAGATGACGCAGGATATGGCTGGGTTGAGAGAGAACAATTCGGAGAAAGACCAGCAGTGGGCACGACCACATTTGCCAGAGATCAATGTAGAGGAGCAGAATCTCTGTTTCCAGCAGATTGAGTGCGAGGAAGGATGGCTTAATGGAGGTACTGTGAAGCTGTTTGGTGTCACCGAGGCAAGTCTCCTATCGTTCCATCGTTTTTGCCACAATGCTGATTGAAGTTTTCCCCCAGGCCGGACATTCTGTTATGCTTCACGTTACCGACTTTCTTCATTACTTCTATGTTGAAGCTCCAGTTGGTTTTGGTCCACACGATTGCGATGCGTTCAAGGCCTATCTGGAAACTCGAGTTGCAAATTACCAGCCGGTAATAGCCTCTATTCAAATGGTGATGCGAGAAGATTTATATGGTTTCCGAGGTAACATTCAAAGTCCGTATCTTAAAATCACCGTATCCGATCATAAGGCTATCAACAAGGTCCGTGACGCTGTTGCAGATGGCCATGCCAACTGGAACGGGCTGTGGCAGACGGATGATGAAAAGATCCTCACATACGACAACATTGCATATGTGCTACGGTTCATGATAGACTGCAAAGTTAGTGTCTCTAATAGTGACGTCTTGGTATTTGAGTCTGACAAATATAGATCTCCGGTATGTCGTGGGTCGAAGTTCCGCCGAAAAAGTACTCCCTCATTTCACAAGATAAAAGACAGTCAAATTGTCAAATCGAGGCGAGGGTTACATATAAGGATTTAGTAGCACATAAGCCAGAGGGTGACTGGGCGAAGATGGCGCCACTCCGAATATTGTCTTTCGATATTGAGTGCGCTGGTCGTAAAGGTATCTTCCCCGATGCCGATGTGGATCCAGTAATTCAAATCGCGAATGTGGTAACTCGATACGGAGAGAAGAAGCCATTTGTCCGAAACGTTTTTTGTCTTGATACCACGAGTTTGATTGTCAACACTCAAATTTTCGAGTTTGAACGGGAGGAGAAAATGTTGATGAAATGGAGAGATTTCCTCGAGGAGGTGGATCCAGATATAATCATTGGCTACAATATTTGCAATTTTGATTTTCCGTATCTCCTTCAGCGAGCAAATCATTTGGGAGTCAAAAACTTCGACCACTGGACCCGAGTACGAAACACCTCATCTACTAGCAAGACCTCCAAATTTTCCAGTAAACAAATGGGAAATCGAGATACCAAGGCAACCAACACCAATGGCCGCCTTCAACTCGATCTTCTGCAACTAGTTCAACGAGATCATCAGCTGCGGAGTTATACGCTTAATTCTGTTTGCTCTCAATTCCTCGGAGAGCAGAAGGAAGATGTGCATCATACGATGATTACGGAACTTTTCAACGGAACCCCAGAGTCCAGGCGAAGACTGGCAGTTTACTGCTTGAAAGATGCATACCTTCCTCAACGTCTAATGGACAAGCTATCCTGTTTGGAGAACTATACAGAGATGGCTAGGGTCACTGGCGTCCCTTTCAATTATTTGCTCTCTCGTGGCCAACAAGTTAAGTTCGTCAGCCAACTCTTCCGAAAAGCTTTAGAGCAGAAACTTGTCATCCCTGATCAAAAAACCGACTCAGCAAATGAGCAGTATGAAGGAGCTACGGTCATTGAGCCCACGAGAGGATACTACGATGTTCCTATTGCTACTCTCGATTTCGCCTCTCTTTACCCCAGTATCATTCAAGCCCACAATCTTTGCTACACAACCTTATTGAACAAGACAGTTGTGGAAAAGTTCAAATTGGAAAAGGATGTGGATTACATCATCACTCCCAATAACGATATGTTTTGCACAACAAAACAACGAAAGGGTCTTTTGTCGCAAATTCTGGAGGAATTGCTCGGTGCAAGAAAGCAAGCGAAGAGAGAATTGGCGGTAGAGACTGATCCGTTCAAGAAGGCTGTATTGAACGGTCGCCAGTTGGCCTTGAAAATCAGTGCTAATAGTGTGTACGGTCTCACGGGTGCTACAGTTGGAAAACTGCCTTGTCTTCCGATTGCAAGTAGTACTACGAGTTATGGCAGACAAATGATCGAAAAGACAAAGTCTGAGGTTGAGCAGAGATACACCATAGCCAATGGCTACTCCCACGATGCTCAGGTCATCTATGGCGATACTGATTCAGTCATGGTGAAATTTGGCGTAAAAGACTTGCCCACAGCGATGAAACTTGGCCAGGAAGCAGCAGATATGGTGTCTTCGAAATTTATCAAACCTATCAAGCTTGAATTCGAGAAAGTCTATTTCCCCTATCTCTTGATCAACAAGAAGCGTTACGCTGGTCTTTACTGGACAAACCCAGACAAGTACGACAAGATGGACACCAAGGGCATCGAGACAGTCCGAAGAGATAATTGTCGGTTGGTCCAAAATGTCATCGAAACCATCCTTCGAATGATATTAATCGACCAAGATGTCCAAGGTGCTCAAGAGTAGGGCTTCCTGTCGTTCCATTTTTAGATCATTATTAACTTTTATCCCAGTTACGTAAAAGACACCATCTCCGACCTTCTTCAGAACAAAATCGACATGTCGAAGCTTGTCATCACTAAAACGTTATCGAAAGTGGATTACGAAGGAAAGCAAGCTCACGTCGAACTCGCACATCGCATGAAAACCCGAGACGCTGGCTCTGCTCCCAACATCGGAGATCGAGTGGCGTACGTTATCATCAAAGGCTCAGCAGGAGCCAAGAACTTCGAACGTTCCGAAGATCCTATTTTCGTCCTCGAGAACAACATCCCCATCGATACCAAATACTACCTCGATAATCAACTTGCCAAGCCGCTTGGTCGAATATTCGAACCTATTCTAGGTGAGGTAAAAGCTAACAGCTTACTGGCAGGTGACCACACGCGCTCCGTCTCCGTGGCGTCACCCTCGATCGGTGGTCTCATGAAGTTCACAAAGAAAACCTTCACGTGCATGGGCTGCAAGAAGCCGCTGGTGAGCAAAGAAGAAGCCGAAGGGGCTGTATGTTCGAACTGCGCGCCAAGAGTAGGAGAACTCTACCAAAAGACGTTGGCAAAAGTATCGGACTTAGAAGTCAAGTTTGGGAGGCTTTGGACTCAATGCCAGAGATGTCAAGGGAGCATGCACTGTGAAGTTATTTGCAGTAGTAAAGATTGCCCTATCTTTTACATGCGAATGAAGGCGAAGAGAGACGTGGAGGATGGCGGGAAGGAATTAAGCCGGTTTGATAGGGACGCCGCTGCCTGGTAGTGGACGGTGAATAAGTTTAATCTGTAGAATCTTGCTCAAATGGCAGGTTATGATGTTTATGGGCCCACTGGCGTTTTTTGGGATTCGGGATACTAGTTGAACGTTTGCTATGGGCGCTTGATCTATAGATAGATGTAATACAGTACATTGTAACGAGGACAAGAAATATATTTTAAGCCAGATTTATTCAGTAGCTACTAATCAGTGGCTATATTAGACGATCTCTTTGCTGCTCTCGAATTTTATCTTACTAAACTTGAGATCCCTTTACTTCGTCCTTCAGATATACCCCGCTCTGGTCCAAACTATGGCTAAGCGAGCGCGGTGATATCTTATTATATCCGGAACGAGCCAAACGCCGACGACTGCGCACCCAAGCCTCTCCACACTTCGCCACCCTGTGTTCACTGCTAATTGTTCCTGGTTGGGTAGCACAATATGAGTTTTCACTTCGTAGAAAATGGGAAGATTGATGGGGAGACCCGGAAGCGGATACGCAGCCATGTGATGAAAGGGAAGAATGCTGGCAAGATACGACCACCACGACCGACGCAAAAAGGGGAGAGGGAACTACCCCTGCCTGATAAAGGCCCCCCGACCGATTTCCAGATGGTTTCCGGCTGTAAGCTCATTGAAGCAAACAGGAACGACACTGTTTCAATCCCGGGGGCGCTCGGGAATAGCTTCTCGACTCTCCCTTTTCCCTGGCATGTGGAACCATACACGAGAAAGCTTGTGTATCAATGTAAGCATATGGTTTCTCTTCTTCCATTTAAATATATTTGATTGATTTGATTTAGTTCTCTCTCTTGGTGACAAGGCAGTATACCCTCCGGAATTATGTCTTCCAGGAGACAGTCAGAAAAAGAAGTTTTTTGAGTTCCTCACCAGTGATGAAGCCTGTGAGCCATTTAAAACCCCCAGAAATAAAATTCTTCCTGATAAAGAATAGTTTTTCATAGCATACTTGCAATGTCCGAGGTATCTACAGACGCCCAGACAGGTAGAAAGGAGACATCACCGCAAGCGCTTTACCATCTATCGAATAGTTATCGGTGTATTGGCCAGAATCTGCGGAAGCATGGAAAACCAACAGATTCGACAATAGCTGCTGTTATGTCCATGGCCATCCACGAAGATCTTAGAGGCCATCCTGAGAGGAGCAAGGTTCATCTGGATGCTCTTGAGCGGATGGTCGAGCTTCGTGGAGGGCTTGCCGAGTTTAAAGCAAGCAGTCTCCTCTCACAGAAGATATGCCGGTAGGAGTCCAGATCCCATTAAATATGTTAGAAAGGGCTGATAAATAGACACAGAGCTGATATTCAGTACGCGCTTTGTGATGGTTCTTGTCCACGCTTCTACCGAGATCAGTTCCCCACCCAAATGATCCAGTCTGTGTTGGACCAACCAAGTTTTCAAAAAGAAGTCTCTTGTATAGTAGATACGCAGATATACGATTCTGAAATACGAGGCGTTCTGGTGAACGCTATGGGTATCTGCCGGCTTCTCAACGATCACCAAACGGCCGTTAGATTGAAACCTGACGCGTTTCAGGATCTTTTGGTATCAGTATGTTATCGACTTCTATGCCGCTATCCACTCGCTGGTGACGGACCGGAAAACATCAATGAGACTATATTCTATCTTGGCCTACTAGCATTAATGACTACGATGCTGTTTCAATATGGGCGTGCCCGGAAACTCCCATATGATTTACTAGCAGAGAAGTTTCGTAAAGCCATTGAAAGTACATCAAGCGGCAGCTTGGTGGAAGAGACCACTTTTCTTTGGTTCCTCTTTGTAGGAGGAATATCCGTGTTTGGTGACACCGACAGGACCTGGCTCCTCTCTCGGATCAAGAAATGTCTCTTCACTCTCAAAATAGACAGTTGGCCAGCTGCACGTGACAAAATCGGATCACTTCCCTGGATCGATGTGGTGCACGACAAATCAGGGCAAGAGTTATGGCGGGCTTTGGTTTGGGGATGATTTTATTATTACTCAAATATTACATCAACATACTCAACATACCCAACAAATCTATGCAGCCGAAACAGATCTAGATGCACCCAGGTTGAATAACATTCAGTCTTTTGGATAGGTTGTTCCACACACGCGTCTGCATTTTCCTTCCAGCATCATTCATCACCCACGGCGCGACCTGACTTCTGTTCGCTGGTGTCAGTCTTCGTTATATTAAACTGGCGGGATAGCTCTTACTCTTTGATCTCACAAGCAGATACGTATTTGCCATGGCTTTCTTTCCCTGCCACGGCTGCGTGTAAGAGGGTCCTGCTCCCCATCTCCGCCGTCCTTCCAAGTATGGTTCGCATAAAGGCGATCAGTAGCCATACTGAAAAGTTCGCATTACGACTCAATTCGGTCTTGCACAAACCAGGATTCAAGAAGTTGATGACCACGCCAGTCTCTGAGGAGGGTCGAAGTAAGGCTAGTTGTCGGACAGCGTACAGTAGAAGCAGTTTGGACGTCTGATACCTTTAATCTCTTAGTTAGCGTATTCGTCTCGTTTACCAGCCGCGTGAAAAGTAGTTACCTTTTATTCATAGCGGGCTGTAGAGTTAACCCCTCAAATATATCATCTCCATCTATGCCCTCAAGCACCCCCTCCGCCTGGAAAGCTACTTCACTACCCACCAATACCAGATGCGGCTGCGTACCAAATTTTTTGGCGCTTTCCTGTAACTTTGGCAGTACCAAGACTGCCAATAGTATTGTGTTGACAACATTCACAGTCAGTGTAGTCTCCAACCCTCCCGAGATTGTTCGCGCAAGTAACGCAACACCGGCATTTTCTATGATCGCATCAATTCGGTCAAGTCCTTGAACTTTTTTGGCGAAATCTTTGACGGATTCGCTGGACTCAAGGTCAAGATGCCATACTTCTGCGACGCCCGTGCGTCTGGTCTCCGCCTCGATCTTAGCCTTTGCCGTCTCTCCTTTGCTCAACGAGCGAACGGCGAGGATAACTCTCTTTGCAGATAGTCGAACCAGGTGTTTGGCGCACTCGAAACCGAGACCGGTGTTGGCTCCAGTGACGATATATGTTCCCCCTTTGCAGGTTTGAGTTGTCGGTACGAGGGGAAGATTTTTTCGCTGGTTTGCGGCGAATTCGAAGAAGCCAGCCATTGTGATATAGCGGTAATGATAGAAATATGTTGTCGTCGGATGAATCAAAAATATATTAGTGGTGGTTTCGGGATTGAGATCGTTGGAATTGCTAAGGTGGGAGCGAGGGACGAAAGAGAGACTTTATATAATTGTACATTTTAAAAGCCTTAGAGGCCTCCGTCACCCTTTCGCATGTAAGGCTTTTAAATCCGCTCAAACTCCATCGCTTGGCGGAGGAAGTGAAAGTTAAAAGGAGATTTACTCTTTCGTGGATTTGGATTGTATACTGGTTCTGGAACAGAGATATGCGCTGCCCCACCTGGTTGGCTGATGCACAAGCCACCATTCTTCCCCCCTGCCCATATTGTTTCCCTGAATGAGTTTAGCGTTGTACTATGGGAGAAATCCTGACATCGATCATCGCCGACGAGGCTGGATGCTTTAATCTATCGGATTCAATAGAAAATGTTAAAGGGGAGAGTACTAAGCCTATTTGCTTTCTTTATTTTGACTATGCTTTACCTCTAAAGACTTAAGTTAGTCTAGGAAATTATCAAGCTGATATTCTTTTTAAAAAGAAAGGCGTCCAGCTTCTCAAAAAGGGTCTTACAAGACTGCGGCCGCTAGTAATGCCCCTGGCGTAACAAGTGTCCAAAATTGGCAAGAGTAATAACAGTGGACAATATTTCTACTTCTTAACTATCTAGCCATTTACACTCCTGCTCTCTAATAAACTGTGCTATAGTCTCGTCGCAAATAACTAGAAAACCTTTTTAGCGCTTTATTTTTTGATTCCTGTTTCGGGGCAATTTCTCACTCAAGGACATTTTCCTATTCAGGCAAACTTTTAAACCCAGGAACATTTTTGGTATGTTTGTATAGGTGCCTATTCTGACAACTTTCCACGATTTTCAAAGTTGGAGTGTGCATACCTCCGCCGGACAAAAAAAAAGGGCTCTAACGAAGTGTCACGATGGAATCGCGGCCCGAGGCTTTGAGTCCTATTATCTGTTATGCAAATGCGAAATCCCATCCCTGCATACCTTGACGCCGACTGGTGGCTAATATAAAGCTAGCTACACAAAGGACTTGTAAACGATATATTCGCTTGTAACTTACAGTATCGAGGGACACATTGTAGTCATGCATATATGCCTGCTGGATACACGTGCAAGATTGCATTAGCTCTAAAAATAACATCCCGGACTATTCAGCTCATGTTGCTGCCTGGAAGGCTTCTGCAACGTTGTGGCACGTATCATCATTTCACGTGCATTCGCGTCAACCCTTCAGAGAACGCGTTCTTTGTTTTACCGTAGCAATCTTATAGCATCATACCATTTACACATTGAGATTCTCTTCTTGTCACTAAGTACATATTCGGAGATGGCACCAGAGGCTCTGTTTCGAATTCTTTTTCGAACCTGGTCCAACGAATCTGCTGGCACAAATTCTGGACAAGGCTTCCGATCTGGCGACCAGAACCGACGGTCAGTCAATCTTCCTGAAATGCAAAAAAAATTCGAAAACCATGTGGTATATGACAACCTAGATCCTACATTCTTCATATCAACGACTGATGACCCGATACGCGCCCTAAAATACGCCGTCGATTTGCATATCCGCGGGGAATCTGATGTGCAAATTGCCGTTATCCGAAGCAACCAATACATATCTGGAGAGGAATTCGCGGCCGATCTAGGCCTTATGTCCCATCTATTCAGAACCGAATTTCTTTTCCTATGGGCCATCGAGGCCGTTGAGGTCATGCACGTTGTGTCGTTGGAGGCTCTAGTCCGTCGCGGACTCTATGACAAATGCCCCGTTCTCAATCCATATAACTGGTCTGAGGCAAAAGAAACTTTGCCCCCACTAGAGGATCTCCGATTTCAAATGTGTGAGAGCAATAAGAAAGCTTGGCGCGGTGGTGATACCTGGCCTGAGCGCTCTGGTCGTTATGTGGCTGCTATTGCAAATTGCTTTGGCTATGACGCTCCTCTCTGTGCTATTTCGTCGTTGATATGGGAGCGTGGGACACATTTTATACCAGATAACTATTGGGCTGATCAGTTGAATATGCGTGTTAGGCGTGCAATGCAGGAAAAGCTGGAGGAGAAAGCTCGCCACTGCGTAGGTGACCAGTGGTGTGGTGAGTTGGCCGAGGGTGATTCCGGAGATAACTGACGGCAATGGACTACAAGAGTAGATAGATATAAAGAAACTATGACAGTAATGAATTCGAATCGGATATAGGATGATTGGTGGGACACAGGAATGTTTTTCAAGCGGCAAAGCTGGATGGAATTGTAATAGGACTAGGAACTAATGTTAAATGTTAAATTGAAGGATTTTATTGGCTTGTATGGTTACGTGAGATAGTAAACGCTAGCAACTTATGATTTGTTTAGTTCTAAAGTATCTGACTGAGGTTTGAGTCCTAGAGGCATCTTCAAGGAACTTCCTTAACCGGATATATCCGTTGCATCGCCTAGAAGGCTTGGTAACAAGAGCATAGTCTTAACACAAGAACGCAGTTAGCAGTCAAATCTGCAATCATCAACAAGGTCAAGAAATATCACAGTAGCCCGTTGAAATGTAAATATAGTCGAGTTAGAAAATACATCCTTAAAATATTGAATAAGTATTTATAAAATTTCTGAGAAAGAGGCTACATAATTCTGGATCGAAACGATTAACAACTGAAAATAGATTATATAGAATAGAATGAAGTGGTTCAATGTTGAAATTTTTGTGGCTTGAAGTAATGTGTCAGCTAGACTGTGGAACTTTCGTGTCGCAGGAATGTTGGCTAAAAAGTCTGGGTTTTCTGTTATAGGATCCCGAATTCGGGTGTTTCAGTCGCTACTTTTTATAACTAGACTGATGTACATAGCTGTTTTCTTTTCGAGAAGTTGAAAGTTAAAATTTTGAATCGCTTTATAGTTGAAGTACAGGAGTTTTCTTTTTTCATTCGTTATAGTGGACTCCTTCAGAGGCTGATTTGCAGGCTGCTTTATAGGCTACTTCTTTCTCAATCACCATCCGAGCTTCAGCTATCAATAGAATTATTTCCGCGCCCCATTTTCAACCCTTCTTGGCTCCTTTTTTTCTCTACCCCTCTTTTTAAGAAAGCTTTGTGTTTTCGAAGGCTCTCCTGGGCGTAGTCTTTCCGGAAGAGGCATCTTGTTTCAGCCGCCTCACTGCAGTAGTGCGCCCGACGTGTGCTATCCACCATAATCACCTCAGAACATTACATTCCCTCAGCTGCAGAAAACAAAATTCGCTTCTCAAAATATCTCCTACTTTTAGAATATATATGAAAATGTCACGCAAACTCGAGCCAAGATTCAACTGGTCGCCGTATGAGGAGGATATTATTTCATTCTATGTAACTCAGAATCACACCAGGCAGGAAACGGTCGCCTATTTGCAAGAGAGGTACAGTCTACAGGTAACGTAAGTACAGTAATCCGTTAAATTTAACGGTAACTTTTGAGCAATTTCTTATGCGTCAGATAGCGAAAAGCAATTCAAGAAGAAGTTCAGCGGTTACAAGAATGTTAGCTTTGAGGAATGGAAAGAAATTATCCCTAGGGTTCAAAAGAGGGCATTGGAAGGCAAAGAGAGCGAAGTATTCCTCTACGGCAAACCTCTTGGGGAAAAACGACTGAAGTTGGGGATCAACCGCTATTCGTCTAAAATCCGGGCAGAAGACTCTTCTCTGGATGGTAAAAAATATCGTCTACTTTTGAGAGGCTTTGATTCTTATTAACTGAACGGCTTCCGTAGTTGAACAAAACTCGCTTGACAGGATCAATATTGCTACGCCTACATCGGCTCCCTTGTCGCCGCCACCCAGTAATTTGGAGCCTATGATAGATCAAGAAATCGAGGAGATCCAGATACCGGATATGCTAGCTACAACTAGACGAAGTCCATCTCCTAATTTCTTTTCATATCCATCCCGGAATGGAATGAGTCCGATTTTCCGGCCCCGTATGTCAACAGCATACACTCTATGTTTGGATTATTATTTACTTAAGTGTATATTTAGATACATTGAATGCGATGGAGAACATGTCTGTCAACGGTGATGATCTTATGAACATTCAATTTGGCATGTATGACGTTCATTGGAATCCATCTGACACCGAGGCCCTGTGGAATCTCGGCCAAGACACCAACGCTGCACCCGAATCGCTATTCATAAATTCTGCGATCTGGTCCGTATACCATCCAAGCGATTGCTCCCCTTTAGACAAATGTCGAATGAATCTATGGAATACTTTACCTTTCTTCCAACTCAAGGACTCTCTCTCAAGAAGTAGTAAGTCATACATGTATTCCGTTACCGATATCAATCAGCTATACTAAAACGAATCTTGAGGCAACGAGGCCACTAGCCCTCGAATATTGAGAGTCTAGGGCTCTACGTCTTTGTTCGGGGCTCTCAAAACTTTTGGATCATCGCGTGAAGCTGCAAATACAAATGTATCATCAATAGACTGTCAGAGCGTTCTCGCAAATCTCTTAAAAAGTGGATCTGGATCTCAAGTTGGTGAACTCGTACCCAGCTTCACAATAGAGCTACAGAGGTTTCTGCCTGAGCGGCATATAGGAGAGCTGAGTACCCAGGTTCAGAAATTCTTCGATCCATTCCAGAAGCAGCCGATACAAAATGTATTCGAAATCGTGGCATACTTTTCTTCTAACAACATGCTATCACCTTTACAAACAGACTGTTTTGTAGAATGGGTGATTGAGCAAAAATATGTTGATTGTCTCAGAGAATTTCTTAGAACCGACATGCCCACAGTGCGCGTTTTCCGATCCAGGCTTCTGGAAGCCGGAGCCAGGGCTGAAGATATTAATTTCCTGAAACAAGTGCATACAGTTGGCGCAAAATTCGATGAATGTGCACAAGAAGTCATGATGATTGATGATTGCGAATTTTTATTGTTTGTCCTGGATCAACTAAATTCGGAATTGTTGAAAGGGAAATCAGGTGGCCGGCTGCTCTACACACACATGTGTGGGAAACCAAATGTTTCTGTTGTTCAGAAACTTATTCGAGCTGGAGCTGATGTCAATTTTTGCAGTTTCAAATGGCCAGGAAGAGAAGTAGCAACCAATACAGTACTCTGGGAAGCAATTCGAAATGGAAACCTTGACATTGTCAAATGTCTCGTTGAGGGCGGTGCAGATGTGAAAAAACTTTATCTCAGGGAGCTAATTTCCTTTGTGGGCAACTCAGTTGTGAAAAGTCAGCCGACTGTGGAATATATCTTAGATAAGGTGGCTGATACTGCGGTTGATGTCTTTTCAAAACCACTTTTGGACTACGCTGCGTCTCGTTACCCAAAAATCTATTCGATATTACTAAAACGAGTGTCTCATATTAGCGTGACCACGGTGCAGATCGTGTTGGCAGCTAACTCTGATCTGAAAGTTTGGTCAGAATTCATTACTCAACACCCAGAATTGTCAAAAGGAGACTGGAGGAGGCTTTAGTAGAGTCTTTGAAGCGTCAAAAGACCAAAGCGGTAGTCAATTTATTACAGCATGGAGTTGATCCGAACGGGTCTCATCTTGGCAGATCGTTTGGGTGCCCATTAGAAGTTGTTATAGAAGAAGTGAAATGCCGACAGGCTATCCATCAATATGTGGATCTCCTAATTCACGCGAAGGTAGACGTCAATATCGAAGGGCTTATGTATAAGATATTTGTGGAAGAAAATTTTACTGAATCTCTTTTCGACAAATTGGTCAAAGCTGGATTTGACCTGGATAGATATGGTGGCAAATTGCTCGAACTTTCTGTCAGTCTGGATACAGTGGAGGCAATACCATATCTGTTAGATAAAGGTGTGTCCATTGAGAGCTATGGGGATCGTTTGACAGTTCTCCAAGCAGCAGCAATATCGGGCCACAACGCCCATTTGATAAGACTTCTATTAGATCGCGGCGCCTCCGTCAACGCGCCTCCATTTGCTATTGCAGGTCGTACAGCTTTGCAGGCGGCTGCCTTATCTGGGAATCTAGAGATTCTACGACTGCTGTATGATCATGGTGCGGATATCAACGGGCCTATTGCTCTTTCTGACGGAATAACTGCTCTTGAAGCAGCATTACGGCCTTTGGAAAGCGTGCATGAATATGACGAACCGATCGGATACAAGGGAAATTCAGCAGGGGTTTTTCTCTTTCTTCTTGATAAAGGAGCAACGGTAAACCGTCCAGATGATTCATCAAGTCCCTTGCTACACGACCTCATCGAACTTGAGGCAACTGATTTGCTTCAACGAGCTCTTGAAGCGAAAGCAGAGACTAAATATTACTGGAGTACCGAGTCATCCTCATGGTGTGATAGAACGCCCCTTCAATTAGCCGCTGGAAAAGGCCAGCTCCAATATGTAAGACTCCTATTAGACTTTGGAGTTATTCCAAATGAATCGCCTGCCAACCAGAACGGTAGGACTGCCCTGCAGGCGGCTGCTTCATGTGAAGTCCCACATATGGAGCTGATACAAATTCTTCTCAGCCGCGGAGCCATGATAAATGCGCCTCCAGCAGCCAATGGAGGAATTACAGCCTTACAGGGTGCTGCAATCAGGGGCCATATCAATATTGCGAAGATGTTTATTGAAAACGGAGCTGAAGTGAATGCTCTTCCTGCACTCGTAGAAGGGCGCACTGCAATCGAGGGAGCTGCCGAGTACGGTCGGTTGGATATGGTGAAGATGCTTCTCAATGCTGGTGCAATCGGAGATGTTGTGGGCAATACAAAGTTCACACAGGCAATCAATTTAGCCAAGGCTAGTCATCATTTTGAGGTTGTTGAACTACTGAAAGCGCAAACTCGCGGTGATAGGCTGCAAAACTGATATTATGCTTTCTTACTGCCGAAAGAAGATCTAGATGCGCAGGCCATTGAATCTAGCGATTTCGGCCGCTGTTTTGTGTGATAGTTATTCACGCCTCTACGTCTGCGTGCGAAGATAAAAGTAGTACAGGCCACAGTAAACCCAAATACTATGAGATATTGCTAGTACCATCCATACGACTCTCTGATTATAGTAGGGAAGTCGATCAGATGCTTGTAGGATGGGAGGAAGGAAATAATTCCAGCGATATGGACAATAGCGTGCCGGCAGAGGAAAACGCGAGCGTTGGGGAGGATGGTTTGCCATTGTCTTTGGCGATGCGTGGTACGGTTTAGGAGAAATATACATTAAAAATATAATTATACTCAGGATAAGTTTTGAGACGGAATCGCTGGCTATCGGTCGGGTCTTAGTGCTGTGGCATGAGGTATCTAGTCTCTTAGGTACTTAGGGTTAGCGCATAAAGTAATATTATTGCAGGATTTATGCCCTCTAAGTGCCCTGTAACCTCTTTACGCCAATCGTAGTAGTACTTTCGTCACACCCCACTGTAAGATGCTTTTGGGTAGTGACCCACCCCTTTTAATATTATATTAGGGAACCGTAACCGTACAGTAGTACCTGGCTATACCGGAACTGGTTATACCAGATTCCTTACATTTCCCTTCTCATACCAGAGAGCTCAGCAGAACTGAGCAGGGATAATTTGTATGAGAGCAAGGATGTATATACCGGATCTCTCTACGTAGCGGAATTTTTCTGTTCGGCTAATAGAATTTTTTCGTGTCCGGTAGTTCTACTGTACTAGCCAAATAGTGGGGTAGTGGGGTAGTGAAGCAGTGGAGAATTGAGTAAACTAAGAGATATAAATAATTCTTTTGGGTTAGACGGCTAGCGTAGCAGGAGTAATATTAAAATCTGACCAATTGTGATCAATTGAATATCTGTAGTAAAACTGGGAATGGGCTTCATGCTCGAACATTTAGTAATTGATTGCTGACGTGCATTTAAGAATAGACTAGCACTACCATGGCTAGCTTTACTTCAGATTATATAAGCTGAATTCCCCTGCTCTATATTAAATGTAGATTTCTATACTCGAGGATGAGCTAGCATCGGCCGACACAAAGGCAGCCTTAGGAGCACAAAAAAACATCTCCCCTTCTCAAGTGTACTTCTCCTCCCTCCTAATCGAATAGCTTTGCTTAACCCGAGTTAAATACCTTATTCCAACTTTTATAAACTCAGGATATTAATAGCTATTGAGAAATCCATTTATATATATTTTTAATTTGAATCTTAAAAAAAATAACTAATCTAGTTATAGTAATTTTGCACTTTCAACCCTTTAAACTCAAACAGAGTACCTTCACGTTTCTCAATTACAGTCTTATAATGAACATCCTTAACGCGTGCGCGAACATATTCTGTACCCGTAACAACAGGTTGATCAGGGTCCTTATCTTCTTTTGTAAGAAGGCCAAGACGTTCAAGCAAAGGCGAAGGGACGGCTCTCATTGGTGTTTTGTCGCCGGGCCTGCTAAAATAGAGCAAACCTAACCGTGGCACATTGATCTGATCGGCTGGGGGGGCAACGACACGGTGTATGGTGGACTTCACGAAACCTAACCATGAGTAAGCTAGACTTCTGAGTGCGAGGCCAGGCAGTAGATTTACCCTTTGTGAGAAACGTCAGGGTATCAGCGGCATTGCATGTGATCCCACCTTCAACAGGTTGCACATATTTCCACTCTCCTTCGGGAGTTCTAATCTGCAAACCTGCGATGTGTTGCGAGAAGAGCAAAGTCAAACTCCCAAAGTCGGTGTGGCCACCCTTATTGTAAGCTTGAGTTAGATCCCATTCCCTTTGGGTTCTGACGTTGTAAAGCATATAGCGAAGATGGTCGTCAGAATTTTCATCATAAGCGTGGGCATTAGCAAGGTAGTCTTCCGGCAACTCAAGAATGATGGCAATAAGAACAAATAACTTGCGGGTAACCTTCTCCCATAGATCACGATGGAAACTCGCAATTTCGTCATAGTTTTGACGAATAATCTCGTGTCTTGGCTCGTTACCATATGCCGGTATCGCTTTAGGAATATTAAGCTTCATCGGATAAGCACATAAGCCTTCAGCTTGGTTAATATACGCACCATCTCTACATTCTCTTTCACTCCAGTGTCGCCAATCCATCTTGAATTCTCGCGGTATCCAAAATATTCCCCAGCTGCGAAGTTGCAGGGAATAGAACGCTTCTCTTCTAGCGGTTGTTTGAAAAAAGCGTGGCCAATGCTGAATTGTCGAAGGACACGTTCATCGTCAATGCCGGTGTTAACCACAACCCAGAATCCAACTCTGGTGACAGCATCATAAAGCTGCCTAGCAAGCTCTTGCTTGCCTCCTGGTTCATCAAATCGTGAGAGATCAATTTTCGGAAGAGGAGCCCAGTCAAGTTTCTCTGACGTAGGTGCGGGACGGCTCCATGGCTTGACCAAAATTCGACTAGCAGTCGTTGGTTGGAGATTTCTATCGTCTATTGCTGATGGTGCCATGATGGGATGCTGATAAGATATTTCTGTAAATAAATATGTTTGAAAGTGATGAAGTTGCGATGGGAATTGAGGTGATTGCAGCAAATCCTAAGAGTAGTGTTATTGAAAATGGTTCGAGAGAGTTCTATTTCGTTTTGTAGGGACAGTATCAATAACAAACCCGACCAGTAAGACAGAATTATTTTCCGGCAGATGACACTCATTTCATAATGTTTGCATATTTTACGTGCTTATCATTGATATCTTTATCTCTTGTGAATCGCTGGCTGTAGTGCTGTTCCCCGGACGTTTTCCTGTACGCTGCCCATTTCGCTAACTCGATACGCCACGTTCCCGACTCTACTCCCTAGAAGCTCCCTCGATCTAATGTCGTGATTAAACGTATCATAGCATCATCGCGTGGCCAAACTTTTGGTTCTTGAATCCAGCCAGAGATTTTCTTGCTGAAATAATTGTGTAATGTAATGGTGATATGTCGCATTATTCAATATTGATTCGTGACAGTTGATTTATAAGACCAATTTTTTTGTACAGAAATGAGTGTCGACAAGCTTTTAAATTAGTTCACAGGTTGCTAGGGATATATTTGTCGTTCCAAAAAGTGCCCGGTCCTCATCATTTTGCGAAATCTCCAATATATTTCACTTCGAATTATTGTGGTGATCTATATGATGGCTAATGAGAAGAGTGAAAATTCTTTCATTCCAGCATACGTCGCTTCAGCACCGCCCTCCCAAGGAGAAAGTGAAGCTTTCGGGGAATATGATGCTGTGTTTGAAAGAAAAGTCCTACGCAAGGTCGATTTCTGGCTTGTCGGATTCTATTCATTGGTCTACATTTTCCGCGTCATTGATTCATCCAACTATTCAAATGCAGCTATTATCAACATCGAGAATGGTACTAATATTAAAAAACAGCTCCATTTCAGCCCCTCCCAATGGGCCTGGACACTTTCCATCTTTTCATACAGTTATTTGATCTTCGAGCCTACCAACACGCTTCTTCTCAAACGATTCCGACCTTCTAGGTGGATGTTCGTGCTCATTTTGGCGTGGGGTATATGTGCCTGCTCGGTTGCAGCTGTTCAAGGCTTTAATGGCATGATGCTTGTACGCTTTGCTATTGGCGTTGCTGAAGCCGGCTTCTTTCCAGCAGTGCTCTATCACATGTCATTTTGGTACAAACCTACCGAAATGCCCTGGCGAATTGCCTTCTTCTATAGCGTGGGCCAGGTTGCCAGTGCACTCAGCGGTCTACTTGCTTATCTAATTGGGTTCATGGACGGCCTAGGCCACCTAGCAGGATGGAGATGGCTATTCCTCCTTGAGGGGCTTCCAGCAATTATTTTATCTGTTGTAGCCCTATATGGACTTCCGGATTACCCCCAAACGGCCCGGATGTTGACGGATGAGGAGCGAAGGTGTATTTTGCAGCGTCTATCCTCCACAGCGCCATCAGGGGAGCGGGGAAGGTGGGACTTCAAAACTCTCAAGATCCTTTTCTCAGATCCAACTCTATATACTTTTGCAATTTACTGGGTTGCCCACGGAATCGGTGGATTTGGGGTCTCGTATGCTCTGCCAACAGTCATATATCAGCTAGGATTCACTACGACTTCACTGTCTCAGCTGATGAATATTGTACGCCAAAGACCTCCATCTCCCTATATCTCCACAGTCTATACTGATTTCGTGTCATAGCCTCCTTACTTTTCATGCTTTCTGTTCCTTAATCTAATGGGTTACATGTTACAAAAAAAATGGATTAGGCCTTGGACAACGGCCGTCGCAAGTACGAGCTCTACACTTCAAATGCCCATTTCTTATGCTGACTATTGCATAGTTGAATCCACTATAATTATATGTTACATCCTTCTCATAACAGTCTCAAATGCAGTAGTAAAATACCTTTGTCTCATTGTTGCAACCTCATGTGCTGGGTCGGCATACCCAGTCATCTGGCCTGAACGTATACGGGCTCTTGAAGGAACCGTAGCGGCTGGGATAGGTATTGGTCTAACCAATGCAATGGCTCAGTTTGGCGGTATTGTTGGGCCACATGTATATAGTACAGTGTTTGGACCAGGCTATCATGTGTCATTTGTAATTTGCCTTTGTTTCCTTACTGTCGCGATTACAGCTATTCTTGTGTCATGGTTGCTGGTTTGGCGAAAAGATCGCAAATCAATGGCATTAGTTCTAGACTAAAAGCGTTTCGAAATAACTTATTAAGAAATATCCTTAACCGATTACTAGGCCTTCAAATTTGCCATACGTATAGTTGTTTTAGCCTAGAATTTATACCTACTACACTAGTTATAGTAATTAATTTAAATTCTATCTTATTGCTATTCTATATTAGCGCTATACTCTAGAGTAACATAAGCGTGTTAGTGTTTCTGCTTAGCGCTACCCCCCCTCTATGGTTATATAGATGATCTGGCTAGTCTGTTGGTGTTTCTGCTTATCGTTACGCTTCCTCTATAGTTATATAGGCGACCTGGTCGACCTTTGTTAGTGTTTCTCGTTTAGAATAGTCAAGAGATATAATAGCTAGCCAGAAAAGAGGAAAAGAAAACATTCTCTATTGTAATGCAAAGATTAAAATAAAATTAAAGTATATCCCTTATAAAACTAGGGTTTGTAGTAAAACACATAATAGTATTTCATAGCGCAAGATCTGTTGTTCAGGCTCTAGAAATGACGCATATAGCTAACGTAAGCAATTGAAATTGAACTAACTAACTCGACTGACTCATTCTACAGTGGTGGGTAGCCTATATTTATAGGTGCTAAAGGCCCTAATTCCCCTGATCACATCCTATTGCCACGGGCACCATTGCCCTGTACAGCTGAGAATCCAGCGGGTCGGAGACACCGATAGCTGAAATTCAGGCTTTAGCTTCCCTATAGTTTCCAGCTCTACAGGCTTCTTTCCACTGTATCTACAGTGAATCCCTACATAGGTTCCACTCTAACCTGGATCTGGGTCAGAGGCTAGTCTGAGGGTAATCTTATTCTTGTATTTCAGGGGCTTGCCCCTTACTCTTTCTTTCTTTCTCTTTATACTCTTTGCTTGCTTCGTAACAGGCCTATAAATATATTACTATTAGTCAAGAACGCACTCCTATATGCCTCTTCTTAGCATGTGATTATTTGCGTCGTTACAGTAAGTGAGCTAAGAAGACTATTTTTGGTACTTGAGAACCGTGCTTGCCTATCCAAACTAAAAATTAATTAGTTTAGCAAAAGTATTATGTGAAAAGGAAATATTAGTAGGGGTTACTCATTAATTTTGTTTGCTTATTATGCGTAAATTATGGTTGGTTTTTCAGGTTGCCGCCCTTCATACTTCACGATGCGTGTGCACTAATCAGAACAACAGCTATTTGTGGACTGTCTTGAGAATTTAACTATGGCTGTAATAGATCATCATTGTGTGACGCGCTTTCCAAGGACTTTCGCAAGCACAGAGGACAACTTGTCCAAACAATCATCCGACACCGTTTGGCATCGCCACGCAACAAAGTGATCTGGGCGGACCAGTACCACTCCAGACTCTTCCACCCCCCTTACACGAACCCATTCTCGATAGCAGTCCATGTAATTGCATCTAAATCCAACCGAGTACCCTTGAACCTGCACGCCGCCTTGGGCAGATATTTTCTTTGCAGCTTTGAGCCACGGGCCTCCACCAATGCCAGTGAAGAGTGTGAAACGGCCATTGCCCGCCAAGTCAAGATTTGAGATTTTCTTTGATTGTCCATCTGCTGCAAACCAAACGTGAGGCAGATGATATCCGGGGAATGTGCTTATCATGACCTCCTTGATGAAGTTTAGAGTGGAGAAGTCCGGCGCCAGGTCACCAGCCTCCACGACAGTGGCAGATGAATTGTGGTATACTTGATTCATCTGAATACCGAGGGCTTGAACTTCATCATCGGTAGCTTCCAGAAACGACCTCAACTTATCGCGATTTACAGTTCCTTCGGGTGTGTCAGCTTGAAGAGTCTGGACCACGCTCTCTCGCGCTTCAGGCGTGAGTCCCATGAAATTCCAAAGCTTGCGATGAGCTTCCATGCCATCGTTTGCGCGCTTGACAATTGCGTCTCCTACTGGCTTGCGTTCAGGAGTGAGGGTTTCCAAAAGCGAAGGAGCTGCATATTCTTTGATGACATATGCCAACTTCCACGCAAGGTTGAAGGCGTCTGATAAGCAAGTATTGCTTCCAAGACCGTTGATCGGAGGATGACGATGAGTTGCGTCGCCGATGCAAAGCACGCGGTCTTGCTGCCAACGTTCTGCAACTTGGTCGTTGATGGTCCATTGAAACGAGGACAATATCTCTATCGGTATAGACTTTTCCCCGATCATCTGATACAAACGGTCAATAATTTCTTGTTTGCTTGGGGTGAAAGTCCCACTGTCTTTGGTGGCTGGATGTAGTGAAACAACGAACTCGGTCCAAGGTCGAACCATGCGGAAGTTGCCCACGGCAGACCATTTTGGCGCATCTGGATTTAAAATCCAGTTCAGACTTCCAGGACGATGTATAAGATATTTGGTAAGGTCTGCTTTGATGTGTACATTAAAAGCTGTATTTAATTGTTTCCCCATGATAGGGATCTTTAGCGCGTCGAGTACTCCACTTCTAGCCCCATCCGCGCCCACGAGATACTTAGAGAAGACAGTGAATTCCTTGGTGGCTGTCCGGTCTCTCAAAGTCGTTCTTACGCCGTTTTCTGTCTGCTCGAAGCTGACCAACTCGGTCGAAAAGCGTACTGTAGCGCCAAGCCTGCGCGCCTCTTCAACGAGTATAGGTTCAAGAATGCTTTGTGGTAGATCAGACATCAGGCATGGACTCGCGGCTTCGTAATCGCCTTTCTGAGAGGGTTTGTTTCCCCACGCCCACAGACGGCCGTATTCCTCGCCAGCGAGAGTGTGCAGCCACGAGCTATGCTGTATATCTACATCGATTAGCACATATTTCTTTATGAGTGGTTTGTGCAGGAAACTCACCGTGGGCAGGGCTAGAAACTGATGCCAGCAGCGTCTCGAGATGCGCATCTCGAAGCACCTCCATGGCCCTCTGGTTGAAGATATGAGCACGTGGTGTGTTTGCACTTCCGTGATGTCTAGAGATCACCAAGGCCTTGATGCCCATGCGAGCTAGGTGCACAGCTGTAGTGGCACCTGAGGGCCCTGCACCGATGATTAGAACTGGGAAATCCATGGCCGCCGACATTGGGTCTGTATTTTGGGAAGTCCGAACGTCCAAGACGGTGGAGAATATAAGTGCACCAACAGTCTTGCCATAAACCTGAAAACATGGCGTCGTCACGCAACGCTCTAGATGGAGCTATTCTGAGGTCCGCGTCTGGAACAGCGGTTGGGCGAGCGTGGCCCAAGCCTGGCGCCGCAGTTGAGTCCCGCGTTCGTCTGGCGGTCGGGTATGGTGGTGCTATGATGCATCGTGAGCCACCCAAGCCGGCTCCAACCCTTTGACGGTTTACCCCAGGAGGTGACTCTATACACAGCTTTGGTGGAGAGCCCCCCCTACTTTGTTTGAGAGGGTTCTATGTGGGCCAATATTCGACTTAGTAATGAAAGGATAAAGAGACGTTAGACTGAGTCCAAGTAATTTCCATTTATGACGGCAATAAATGGAAACCAAACCTTCTTGTCTCAAGCCAGCAAGTTATTTTGTTATAGTCGGCATACCCGCTGTCCGTTGCCAACTCCTTGACAGCTATCCTCATCTATCCATCAGTTCTGGGCATCTCCCGGTTCTCTTATCTCGAGAAAATGGCACTTGTTTCTCAAATTCTCAAGGACTCTTTCTTGCAAAGACTGAGTCTCCTGCAATGGCTACTGGTTATAGCTGGTCTTTATGTTACAAAACTGGTGCGTTCCCAATGTCACGGCATGGCATGTCGGTGTCAGAGGACAGCAAGCTCCTGCAAAGGCCCAACAATCCCAACCAGACACAGATCTTCGTTATTTACTATACTTGCAGGTTATCTATCCATTCCTGTTCTCGCCAGTCCGCCACATTCCGGGCCCTTGGTATGCTCGCATGTCAAAACTGCCTCTACTCTATGAGACCTACATGAGACGGAGATCGCAATATGTTACTAACCTCATCGAAATATACGGGCCTATAGTCGTCATAGCACCAGATCAAATCCATACTACAGACGACACCGCCATGAAGATCATTTACGATCGCATGTCCCTGAAAACAAGTTTCTACTCCAGCATGGGGTCCTGGAAAGGAGTCACATCAACGCTTGGATTCATCGATTACCAAAGCGCAGCTCCCACTCGCAATAACTTGATCCAATGTTTCCAAAACAAAAATCTTGCAACCTTGGTGGAGAACATTGACTCCCATGTCATGGACTTCATTAGATTGATTAAATCCAAAACCAAAAAAAACGAGCCCGTGGACGGGGTCGTTGTCTTTCGTCTTCTGGCGCTAGATATCGTGACAGACGTTCTCTGGGGCGAAGAGACAAGACTCCTTGGAAGTATGAGTATCGACACGCCCGACCTACTGCGTCGTTTTCACGCTTTCAGTACCTGGAACGCACTGAAGAGTTTTATACCAGGGGTGGATACGTTGGTGCGCCTTTGCGGCTCTGCTAAATGGCGCCAACTTCGGAGTGATTGTTATGACATGGACATCACAGCTCGCGAAGCTCTGGATCGCTGGAAGAACAACCAGAATACACGCCGCGAGAAAGACGTGTTGTCAATGTTGCAAGGCATGAACAGCTCAGACGATCCTGCCAAACACATTCCTAGTAACCACATCCCCGCCTACATGGTTGAGATGCTGGCTGCCGGATCATCGACAACATCGCACACGGCGGCCTTCGCATGTTGGCTGCTTAGCCGCAATAACAGTGTTCAGGCACGCTTGCGTGAGGAGCTTATTGAAGCATTCCCGGAGATAGATGCTATGGATTTCAAGAAGACTATGGAACTGCCCTTCCTTGATGCTGTCATCAGAGAGACAATGCGCCTGTATCCCATGATTCCAGGGCCTCTTGAACGCCTGATGGTGAAAGATCTTGAAATTGCCAACAAGATTGTCCCGGCAGGGGTTATTGCCTCTACAGCCGCTTACAATCAAGGCCGCTTGGAGGAAGTCTACCCGAACGCTGCGGAATGGAACCCGGTCCGTTGGCTCGATGCTGACGAACGGATGAATTTGAACTGGACGCCGTTTGGTTATGGCAGCAGAGCATGTCCAGGCTCAAATCTAGCCATGACAGAATTGAAGTATATGATTGGTGCTATCTTTCGTCGATTTCGTGCTGTGGTTCCTGACGGTCATCAGTTGGACACACTTGAACTCTCGGATGTCTTCGCTGCTGGAGCGAGATCGGGTCATGTTTGGTTGGAATTCAAAGACTTGTAAACGTTGTACATGGCATTGCGTCGAAGAATTATATCGTGAGTAGTTATTGGACAGCTATGAGATTGTATACTTCAACAAGGAGGACACGGACACCTATGTTTCTGGCTTCAAATACATAGATCTAAATATCTACATTTAAATATAGTGTTTTCTGTGTGATTGAAATATACATTATGCTGAAATTCATAAATAATAACGCCTAGCCCTCTGTTGCTTGCGAGCACGTGACCATGATGACGCTCCATATGCCGAATCGTCACACTGAACACTAACACAGTTAAGTTTTAGCTGAGTAACCAAGCTCAATTCAACTCATTTAATACATAGTGTACAGGTTAATGGCCAATGATCATTGCCGCCTGGCGAAAGCAATTACTACACTCAACCATTTCAGAGCCTCACAATCAGCCTGCTCAGACATCTTGTGAGCCTAAGCTCCTACGGTTGTGTAGGGACTGGAAAAGTACACTCGGATAGCCTCAAAGCTGCTACGCCAAGGGATGACCAGTTTCCAGGGACAATAAAGTCAAATACTCGAGAAAATTGTCTCAGAATCAGGGGTGTATTGGAGCTTTTGAGCGGAATCGGAGGCTGGGAATCATTCAAAGATGTGACTGTAAGCACAGAGCTCCCAGGTTCGTCATTCCTAGGATCATGAGCTCCTGCATAGGTCCATAACACTGCTGCAGCATGATGCATTCCCACAAAACCAAGAAGGTTGAATTTTGCTCTAGTAGATTCGGGTCTATGAATTTCGCTGCTGATAAGTGACCAGATGCTAAGAGCGTGTTGCACAGCAACGTAACTACGTTTTTTGTTTGCCCAGCTATACACGTCATCGATGATGTTCTTCTCTACTGGCCGTTTGTCAACAACGCGATATGATATGTGGTGAATGTCTTCAACTGGAGATTGTAGGCGTAAATAGCTGAGATAGTATAACAGAAGACTGCTTAACAGAGTGTTTCGATCTCGACCTGACTGGGGAACACTGGATATGAATCTAAATGAATCTTTCCACTTTTCGAGAGCATTTATCAAGCGTTTAAGGTCGTTCCTAAGGTCGCGCATTCCTAGTGACCGGGATGAATGATCCTCCATGATATCAAGAAATCCAATTTCAGTTGAATGTTTTCGACGCCCCGCAGATTCATGTTCTGAAATATGTTCTGGGATATATGTATTGTTGTCTGATCCATCTTTTGACGAAGTTGACGTCGCCTCATCGCTTCCAGTGAGCCGTTCAAACAGATAATGATCGTGAGAGAACCGCCACACAGCTTGCTGAAGCCCGAAAAGAAGCAGCTCGTGGCTTATGGGATCAATAACGGAGCTTATTTCTTTTCTCTCAAAAGCCACTCGAATGATATCCGAGAAACGTTGAGTTCTGCCTGGCTTATAATCTCGCTCCACTAAGGCTAGATAGACGTCAACTGGCAGTGGTGGACCTCTCCAGGTTTGATCAGAAGTCGGAAGCTCTAAGTCAATCTCTTCCGAAGAGATGAGTGGCCGGGTGTTCAGTAGAACGCTAGTGTAAATCTCCGCACGAAGTATTCCGAATGCAAGCCTTCGTCGTTCTTCGACTCGAAGCCACCAAGCAAGTCTCTCTTCTGGTTGTCTCCGTTCAGGTCCTCTGTCCTGGCCGTATGGGGTCCTTGACGCTGAAAACAATTTCATCCGACGAGCTTGGGCAACAAGGACTCCACCAAGATGCTGTGCATACGAGAACGCTTTGGGCTGGCCAAAATATAATGCACTGACCTGAGTGAGTAGCCGTGCTTGGGCAAGCCAGACGATATCATCGTCTACGTATCCCAACTCTAAATCTGATGTGAGAGTTTGGCGTATTCGATTGTGTATCATGGTGCCAAAATGCGCCGCCTGCACACCACCGTACATCGAACCGATTGAGGCTAAAGTGAGATACAGAATAGGATGCAAAAGGTCACAATCTAGACCTTGCTGACTCAGGAGAGGCCAGAGAGGACCAAAATGTTGTAAATATGAATCTACAAAGTGCTGAAGGATATGGGGAGGTGACTCAAGGTCCAGGTAAGATAATGCAAAGATATCGCTAACCTTCGTTGACATGGAGAGCCAATACTCTGTACGGTCAATCTTTGTGGTTAGAGAAGTTTCTTGAGCAGCATCAGTAATGAGTAATTCGATGAGTCTAATTTGGCGCGTAGGTGTACTGCTAGGTGTTTCATCTGTTTTTCTAGGTCGAGCTATCGATTAGAGTCTATCAGCAGGAATACTGGAGATTATTTTGCATGCTACTCACTATAACGCACGATGCCTCCGCGTCCTTGAAGAGCTGCATGGCTTTGTTCTGTAGGCTCTGGTTGCGATCCCCTTGCTACACATGAGGTGCGCATGTCCGAAAAAGCCGGGTCATTTAGCTCGTCTGGGGATCGGTCATCAGTTCGCATCAGTAAAAATGCTCCTGCGGTCTCATCGTCCATTGCCTCGTCAACATCATCTTGACCAGAAAAGGGCAAATTGACTAGACCAGTATCTAGCCACACTGCAGGCCTGTTACTCTGAAGAAACAAGTTCTCATGGAGCCAGGGCCAAGCCATTGCATCGAACTCGGAGTTCGTAATCATGTTGTCGAGGTCATTGGTCGAAGGATGGAGTATAGTCGATAGAGACTCATCGGGCTGTGAGATGGGAGACGTTCTGCGCTCTGGTTGATACGACTGCCCATCAGTCACGACCATGAGTGATGCTGGATCCGGCAATGACGCTGGACTTAGCAAGACGCCAGCATGTTGATGACTGCCGTTGCTCCTATGGTTTGCTCCAACACCTTGATCCAGATCCCACTCATAGTTCGGTGCTTGCACAGCAGCGGGGATAACTTGTGGCTCGCTTGCCTCTCTGTTCCCACTGTCCGCCGAGGATACCGAGATAGGGGTAGCAGCGTTTCCACTAAGAATCCCTTGACTGATGCGACTCTCTCCTCGACCGACCTCGCAATCTTTGCCGCTGTTGATGCATGTTTTGCACGGGTGTCGGCCGTCGCACTTGGTGCGTAACCCTCGACACCGAACACACGCCGTGTGACATCGCCGCCGATTACTGCTGAAAGTGCTGCCCTGCACCGGAGGAGGAGAGTCGGAGGAGGCCTTGGAATTATGCTGCTCGTCCGAGCGATGCATTTTGCTGTGCCGCAGGAGGAGATCGCGGCGAAAGAACGCAATTTTGCACAGCTGGCAGATGTATTGCTTGCTCTTCCGATGGTTTCCCATGTGCCGTGTCAGCGAGCTCTGCTTCGCATACTGCTTGCCACATTCCTCGCACGAAAACATGAGTGGTGATGTGTATCTCTGCGTCGGTGTGTCTGTCTGGAGGGATTGAGAAGAGGCGGACGAGCAGATAAATAGGTAAATTTGGAGGTTTTGTTAGAGGCCCTATGACCACACGAGCCCCGCACTGGGGGAGATTCCTGCTGCACTAGAAAATGCGGGCGACGTCGGTAGCCGGCACCAGCTACGAATACCACATTCCGCGGCCTTTGACTCTTATTACAGTAGTTTACGATAACCACTGCGATGTATGGCTTTTGGTAGAGCTGATTTTATGCTTACAGCCATGTGCGATCAGAGCAGTACCGAGTTCGTTTTTTTTGAAACGCTGTTTGCAGCTTACGAGAATATGAAATAGAACATAATAGCGGTAGAGATGGCCGCTGCGATGGTTTCCTGTAGAACTTGTCTTATGCTCGTAGCCATGATGGTAGCACAGAGTTCTTCAGCATTTGCTGACGACTCACGACGATGTGGAAATAGGATATAATAGCAATAGAAATGTCCATTACGATAGCTTTCTCATGTACACCTATATGAAAGACGGTGCCTGCTATTGACCGACCCGTCTACTCAAAATGGATATGGTTCTTCAATGACCCAATCTTCCCGATCTCGACTACGACTTCATCGCCATGCTTCAGAAAGCCCTGTGGCTTCATGAACAGACCCACACCTCCAGGCGTTCCCGTCATTATTAATGAGCCCTTCTGGAGAGTCTGGCCTTGGCTGCAGAAAGCTATCAACTTCCTCACATCGAAGCACAGATCAGACGTGTTGCTCTTCTGGCGCACCTGTCCGTTAACAATGGTTCTCAGAGACAAGTTATTTGGCTCCCCCAAAGTGTGCGAGGCGACCAAGCAAGGTCCCAGCGGCGCATACTTATCGAACGATTTGCTGAATGACCACTGTGGGACAGGGCCGGCCTTTCCAGGCTCGCGCTGCCAATCGCGGGCGGAGACATCATTTCCTGCTGTGTACGCAGCGACATAGTTCAAGGCGTCCGCTTCGCTGACATTCTTCGCGTCTTTTCCAATGACGATGGTCAACTCGCCCTCGTAATCGCATTGGCTCTGCGCGATCGCTGGGATGTAAATGCGCTCCCCGTGATCAGCAACCGCTGGGGAAGGTTTGGTGAAAATCGTTGGGAAAGTGGGAAGAGGGCGTCCAGTCTCCAGAACTGATTACAGCTTCTTAGCACATGTCAACAGCTACTTGGATTGTGAGCTTACTATGAGATTTGTAGTTGAGACCAACACAGCGGATGATAGGGACATCTTTGGGCTCCATAGGCCCTAGAAGTGTTTTCACCGTTTGAATACACTCCGTGGGCTTCGCGGATAGCGGATCACTACCTTCGCAGACTCTTACTTTGAGCTGGCTACTGCTGACAAGCTCTGCAACGTCGTCGGTATCATTGGCAAGTATGGGTTCGCCATATTGAACAGTTCCCTCTCCCTCCCAAGCAATGTAGCGCACCAGGCGGCTCCAAGCGACAAGCTGAGAAGTCATGTGTGGCAGGCAGGTTATGGCTGTGTGAATAATCAAAGTGAAGACGAGTTTCGATGAGGGTTAGGGTTATGGAGATACTTCAATTACAGCTGAAACCTCAAATAAAGGCGAATGTCTATACACAATGGAATTATTAACTTCGGGCCGTACAGGCAGCCCCAAACTTACAGATTCGCATTTACTAGGAAATCTTCATAGAACCACCATTTCCGTCGTCATTGGAAGGTAGGAAGAGTGGACACCACATTATCCGGAGTGCACCAGTCAGTCATGTACCACCTTTGCCGCCTACCCATCGTTGCGCCAAGATGTAAGTCGCCATTCTCTTGTGGAGTAAACACAGAACTGCTGTGTAATACGTGCTATTATGCTCCGTACCCCGCCGTGAAAAGATCGGGCAGCTGTTCAATTACATATATTACGAGCATTGACAGTTGAACTTCAAACAATCTGACTATACGTCTACCCCTCCTGCATGCAAAATGGTTCTCCCATCAGATGATAAACGTGTGAGGATTCTCAAGACTGCATTTGTAGTCTACTACCACGCTGATCTCTACGCCGCCCGCGCCTTCTATCTTGATTTTGGCCTATCTATTGTATCTGAGCGACCAGGTGTCGAGATATTCTTCCAGGGCTATGGCCCCGAGCCATATGTGTATGTTGCACGGCGAGCAGAGGCTGAGAGTTATTTTGGCGGAGGAGCATACATCGTAGAGAGTCGCGCAGAGCTCGAACGCGCCGTGGCAAGCATCCAGGGCGCCAGCAAAATTACAGCACTAGACGGGCCTGGCGGCGGCGAGATTGTGACGCTGGAAGATCCAGCGGGACATAAAGTTCATCTTGTATGTGGGCAGATTGAGAAAGAGGCCAGCCCTCCACCCCTCGAGAAACTGGTGGTAAATTACGAGGATGAGAAGCCACGAAGAGGAAAGTTTCAGCGCTTTAAGACAGGACCTGCAGCGGTGCACCGCTGGGGACATTACGGTGTCACCTACAGGCCGGGTGAATATCAGATTATGTTTGACTGGTATACAAAGAATCTCGCGCTGGTAACGTCAGATCTGGTGCACAAGGATGGTAAACCTACTACATGCTTTTTCCATATTGATCGAGGCTTGGAGTTTACAGATCATCATGCGTTCTTCTTCAAGCCAGCGAAGCCGGGCCAGAAGCTTACTGTCGCACATGCGGCGTTCGAAGTACATGATTATGACATACAGCAACTTGGTCACAATTACTTGGCTTCGCAGGGATATAACCTTTGCTGGGGTATCGGAAGAGTTCGTTTGCTCTTGAGTCTTCTTCATGGCCGTGAACTAACTGTCAATAGCATGTCCTTGGCAGTCAAGTTTTCGACTACTGGTTTGATCCAAGCAATTTCATTGTGGTGGGTGAAGGTCATTATGGTTTTATTCAACAGGCACTGATTTATAACCAGGAGCATTATGCTGATGGAGATGTCGTCAATCGTGAAACCCCTATTGCGAATATAGCAGCAGGACCTCAAGCATTGGCTATCTGGGGCCCACCAGTACCTTCTGTTTTTTAGTACCTTGCAACATTCATGTTTTATATAGCAACATTCCATTGTGATTATGATTATGACTAGTTTCAAAGTAAGAGAAATCTGCGTAGTCGAGATCTTGGGTATCAGTCTAGGTTGAAGAACAGGTTCGAAAAGAAAGTCCTCCCACTTATAGCAGCCGGCAAAATAACGGTTTTCGTTGAGAAGGTGCTGAAATTGGAAGATGTGGTTAAAGCTCATCAGTTTATGGAATCGAGTCAGACGCAAGGAAAGATTATTTGTACTATCAAATAGCATCTATATCTATTAAACAATCGATTGTAGCCGGAGAAATAGCGCGTTGCTGACAATACTTGAATCGATTGTACGCTCACGTTATCTTTTGGTGGCTGTTATTTACAAAATGGCTTGATCACTCGGTGCTAAAAGTCCGTAGTAATTCAGTGAGGGGGCTCTAGAACCCTCTCAATTTTAATAAGCTGGGCAGGCTGTCTTCTTGAAGCTCCTCGGTGGACTATTAAAGATTTAAAGATTTAAGATTTTACCACCTTATCCGCTCTGGACCATTCGACGAAATTCCTCGACCACGGATGGGCCCCATACCATACTACAATATGGGGTCAATGTCTCATTTCCCCAAATTTGAAAGTTCATCTTAACATAAATATCCTGGAGCAAAACCGATGACATTGTGTAGCTAAGTTATATCGCAAAAATGAGTCCAAGTGATGACCGTGGCGGACTCAGTCCAGTCCATTACGAGTACCTTATGAAGCGACATGGACGAATTGAGCTTACTCCTTTGCCATCTATAGATCCTGCTGATCCGTACAACTGGCCTACTTGGAAAGTGAGTGAAACGAGGGAATGTGTGCCAACCAATGACGTAAAGAGATTGCTGACAGCTGCAGAAAAATGTCGAGCTCTTTCTAGTATCATTCCAGAGCATGATCACAGTTCTCAATGCAGCCGCTATCCTGCCTGCCGTTCCTATGCTTGTAGAGGACCTTAGCGTGTCCGTGACGAAAGTGACCTACTTGATCGGTGTTCAGATTCTGTTTCTGGGAATTTCGCCGTTATTCTGGAAACCTGTTGCTCAGAGGTATGGCCGACGGCCCATCTTCCTTATCTCTGCTCTCGGTGGCTGTCTGTTTAATATCGCGTGTGCCCGAACTACAAGCTTCGGTGCTCAGATAGCAACTCGAATTTTCGTCGCTATCTTCCTGAGTCCTTCACTAGCAATGGGGGCCTCAGTCGTTACTGAGACCTTTTTCCAACACGAGAGGGCAAAAAAAATGGTAAGATCTAAACAATCCTTCCGGCATCTTACTCTACAAGGCGGCTTCAAGACTGATTCTCCATAGGGTGTCTGGACTCTCGCTTTTACTTGTGGCCCCGCCCTTGGCCCTCTAATCGCCGGGTTTCTTGTCCAGCATACCGGTACTTGGACCTGGGTTTACTGGACTCTTGCCATTGTAAGTACTTCCGCCCTCTATCTAGTTAGAGAGGATGAGGAAATGTTGGGATAGCAAATCTTTCTCATGCTATTCATAGATAAATTTTGCCTCCTTCGTAGCGAACATCTTTTTCGCACCGGAAACGTTGTATATGCGTAGTCGGCACAACACCACCAACAACAGCACCCCGAAATCTACCTTCATTGCTCAGTATGCCTCGTTGCGTCGCATAGATCCTACTCCATTCACGCTGAAGGAATTCTATCTTCCGTACTTGATGCTAGGACGTGCATGTGTAATACTACCATCAGTCGCATATGCTGTGGTCTTCAGCATCTCAAGTCCTGCTCTGTCTATTGCAATTCCCTCCGCCTATGGAGAGAAGTTTGGTCTCAACGCCCAAGAAACCGGTCTACAGTTTATCGCCATATTGGTTGGGGCTATTCTCGGTGAGGTCCTGAGCTTTTACGTCAGCGATGCTATCATGAATCGTCGAGCAAAGGTAACCAACGGCAAACGTGTTCCGGAATCTAGACTTCGGTTGTCCTATCTAGGACTAGTTTGTGTTATTGGTGAATCCACTTCGCCTTGATTGGGAGTGAAACATTGGCTAACATCCATATCTTAAGCTGGGGTACTTGAATGGGGTATTACCTTGCAAATGACCCCAGTAGGCCCTTGGACAGTAGTTCCTGACATTGGACTTGGAATTGCGTCTTTTGGAAATCAGCTTGTTAGCTCCAGCCTTGTAACATGTAAGCGTACCACTGATTCACATACCTTTGAACAGCGTAACTAACAAGTCATAGACGCTATTGACTGTCACTCCCCAGAATCAGCCGCAACCGTCGGAAGTGCGATTAACCAGGTTCGTCAAATCTGGTCATTCTTGGGCCCATTCTGGTTTACACCAATGTACGACAATGTGGGTTATGAGAAGGCAGCCGGGATTATGGCAGGGATGGTTTTTGGTGTGGGTCTTATACCTGTTCTTTGTCTTCAGTTCTTTGGGAGCAGATGGCGAAAATCCGATGACTCTTCAGAGGTTTCAGTTCATTTGGACAATTTGTCAGAATCGACTGTCCCATCCAAATCTGCCATAGTTTCTGAAGAAATGGGATCAGTATGTCAGATTGAGCAAGTACCAAAAGTTTCTCAGCTTCCATAGAGCATGCTCAGGAACGTGTGTTCTTTCGACGAGGTAGCGTGTTGAATAACAGAGAATCAAGTTCTGGTCTAGACCAATTTCTTCATATCATTGCCTAGAGTTTATATAGTTAGCATGCTTGTCTATCTCGACAAATTATAGCACTCTTATACTATTAATTTTGATATTAATGCTAAAGATACGAAAACGACTTATAGCTTCATTAGCCTACTTGACCTAGGCAAATTTCACAAAGTGCTCGTAGCTTGCATATTGATGGTTTTCCAGTGGCAAAAGTGTCGAAATAGACTACTGTAGTACGCTCTCAGTATTGCCTGTTTGTCTACAATTACCGAGAAAAGGAAAAGCTACTTTTCGCAAAGCTATTACTACAAACTATAGGCTGGAATTAATATCTACAATTTTTTACGAGTTATGTATTGAACACACATACATACAGCCAATGGCAACAGATTTCAATTTTAATCTTCGAGGATGTGATAAGTCTAAAGGCGGCTGGCTCTCTTCTGTTAAATCATTAATCTATGCCTAGAGTGTTTTGATCTGGAGAATTTTTCGTCCTAGTAATCTGCCTAAATCACACACAGTAGTTAACAAGATTATATAGTTCTCATCAATATCAGGGTTCAATTTCTCTTTGAATCCAACTACTAGATCATAATAGGAAGTAAGGATTTGATGCGTAGGTATAAACCAGTCAAGAGCATGCCAAAAGGACGCAGTTACTGGATAATTTATCCAATCTCGAATCAAAGTGAGCCAAAGTGAGGTTTTTTAGAAGAGGTAAATTATACTTGTAAAATGTATTAGATTATACTACCTTCATAAAAAACATTAGTCGATAAATACTCAAGATCTCCTAGTCATCCTTGTGATCTGGCCATCCAACTATTTAAATCCCTAAGGGAGTTTGATGGTCGAAACTGGGGCTAGTAATCATAAAATTCAGGAGCCAACTTGTACATCAAGAGCATCTCCTTGTCATGGCCAAATATCAGCTTTGCATTGGTCAATTTTTGCATTGACTTCACCATTTGATGAGATTTGTGCCACATAGCATGGTCTCTGGTGAATCATCCTTGCAGTGATGAGTTCTCATAGTTTCCTTTCACGATATACTGATCTGTTATAATGATCCACGTTCCGCTATTCGCAAGTTTAATCTGCCATGTACATCCCATCAGTCAGTATAGTCCCACCCTCGCTTTGGAAATGCTGAAGCCAGCTGGACAGACTTACCTGCAGAATGCATAGTCCGGGTGTATGGCCAGGCGCAAGCCATCTAGTAAGACCTGGGCAGACCTCCCACATATCAGTACAGAACAGCTTCCAATTCAATTTCATATCCAAGTAACTTAGCAAATAGGCTCCTAAAATTGCAAGTTAGTAGGCTTCAATTGATACCAATGCACGTTTAGCATTTCAATCCTCCTAAAGCTGTCTTTGCAGCGACACTATAGAACGCGTTCTTCAGCTCCTCTTCATGAATATAAATTTACACGTCGGTCCCGAGAAAGTTCTCTAACCCCCCCGCGTGGTCGAGATGCAAATGACCCATTACTACTCCCTTGATATCCTTGATATTATTTCCTGTTTTCGCAATGGCCACGTCAAGTTCTTGGTCGTGGGAATAGTCGACACGTGCGAAGATATCGCTGATCTGGGGGGCCTCAAACCTCGGGGTAGTTTTTCCCCGTACTAGTTTCAAAAAGTAGAAGGCCCTCCGTTAGATGTGAGATTAACACACACATCCTGACAATCTCATGACGTCCGCTATGTAAGCATGGGTTACTGGCCGTGTAAACATTGGCCTCTGGAAGGTCAGGTGCTAAGTAGGTGTATGAATAAAGGTATATATACGTACACTGTTGAGAAAGAATACGTCGTCTGTAACAAGATTTCCGACGTGGAGAAGCTATATTTTTGTGCCCTGGTCTGGTTTTAGCCCTCAGCGCATTGCGTTCATTATACCCATACCGCGTCGTTGAATATACACTAATATGTTCAAATAGATGCAACTTACCGCGGGGGCAGTGCTTGCGAGAGGGCTGGACATTTTGCTATTCCGTAGTTTCTAGTCTTTTTGCAGAGACTTTGGTGCAATGCAAATTATGTCTATAAATAATATGTATAACGTTCAGGAGAAGGCAGAGTTCTAGGCAAAGAACGGGTGTTGTAGTGCCTAGAAACTCTATCTACCCCACGGGGTTTGAATTGTGGCCTACTAATCCTAGAAAAGCGGAGACGCTGAGCCGGCCGCAATACAGATTATTAAAATTAGTTTATAATAAATAATAAATGTTGAATACGCAGGTCTTAGCGAAAGTAAGCAAGGATGTCATTTCAAGTGGTGTCAATTATGATTATTGTATTGATGATTCTATGAAGTGGGTTGCGAATTAAATACAGGTATGGATTTGTGGGTGCCTAGCCAATTAGGCGAGGGCAGTCATGTGATGATCAGGTGATACTGATCTCAACATTAATTATAAATACTCTAACTTTTATTAATTTATTATTATTTAATATATCCTAAAACCTGTTAATAAGTCCTTTAACTAGTCCTCCTATATATATTATCTCTTATTAAGTCCTTTTATTACTTTAACAAATACTGTGACGGGCAGTGGTCACGTGGCCATCATGTGACTATTATCAATTTCGCTACAGCGTCGTATGGGAGACGGATCGGGTTCGGGGGCATTTCGGATCCCAATCTTACTCTGTTTAATTACCTAGCTACTTACTCCCTTTCTTCTGTCTCTTTATATTCTTAATATCCTTCGTATCAGACCTATGAAATGGAGCCTTTTAGCCTACTACGCACTCCCATATGCCTCTACGTAGCATGGTAGACATTCGCGTCGTTACAAATACTATATATAATTTAGATTCTAGTATAAGTAATATAAATAATATAAAAATAAATCCAAGTAGTATAAATAGCTCTATAAATAAAGATAGTATAAGTAGTAAAGATAGTAAGTTAAATAAGATTTAAAATAAAGATTTAGTAATAGAGGTTCATCCATCCTTCCTTCTAACAATCAATCACCATTCTACACAACTGTATTCCACTCACAAGTGGTGTACTACGTGTAGAGGTGTACCCACATTTTGAAACCTCTGAAATAAATACTTATACGACAGGCATTTTATTCTATTAGATAGGAATAATTTGACGGAGCATTTCTTAGTCTCTCTGCCTTTCCGTCCTTTCTGAGCTACTTCTCACTTGGAGTAAGAACCGTGCACTGTACAGTTCGGGCTAAGTTCACATCAGCTTAAAATAGAGTGGAATGAAATAGGCCGATTTTCAGCCAATGAGAGGGCCGCCGGAGCGAAATAATCTACAGCCGGGGGCATGCAGGCGAAACAGCGAGCCGCGTGACGATTTAGTCTCCTTTTCTTCGCTCTCGCGGCTTTTCGATTCGATGTTTTCTTTGCTCCTGTATCAGTCCCTACTGCTGAGTACAGTCACTCACTTCGACGTCGCTCGTTTCATTTACCCTTTGATTTGCTGCGGGCACTATCATTAGGCCCTCGTTCTTCAGGTATCAATTTATTTATTAGAGGTGTCGTGACGTAAGTGCAAGGAGATGCCAAGATTTCATATGAAAACAAGGACAGGATGCACGCAGTGTAAACGCCGTAGAATCAAAGTTGGTTAATATTACTCTCATTTTAATCTTTTACTGATAGTCTAGTGCGATGAAAGAAAACCGTCATGCGCAAACTGTGATAAGAGGCGCTTGCCATGCAGTCTAGAATTTCTAACTCCCATGAACTCATTATCTCGTGGCAAGTCCGTTGTTAGCCACCTTCAGATTACGCCCAAGTCCTTGCATATAGGATTGCATTCCTTTTCACCTAACCCCAACCGGGAAGTTTCATATTTATCCTTCGATGCTCAAACAAGTGAACTCCTTCATCACTACCTCACTGTCGTCTCTATGTCTCTCTCTGGTCAAAGATCAATCTGGCATGTTTCAATGCCACAAATGGGTCTCGCGTATCCCTTCCTACTTTCTGGCATAAAGGCTATCTCAGCCTTGCACCTTGCCACACTCCTCCCGCGCCGAAAACATGAACTACAGAACTTAGCCATAGCGCAAGAAAGTGCCGCCCTACCCTCATTTCGGGCTTCCATGAAGAGCCCGACTACAGATTCTATCCATGCAATTTTCGCTTTTGCTGGCTCTGTAGTTTATTACATCATGGCGTCACCTGAAGGTCTCCATACCGGGCGGAAAGTGGATCGATGCAGAATACCAAGTAGAAATGAAGCATATCCGCACTGGTTTCAGACAATGAGGGGACTAATGGTGTTACTTGCCAGCCACTGGGACGAGCTTGCGAAAGGACCTTTTGCACCACTGCTAGGTAGAGATCCTAGCATGGACTATGCCTTGGATAATTTGGACGATATACACCTTGCAAAACTCGAGGGGATGTTCCCTTCGCCTTCTTTTTCCCCGTTGACCTTACCGCTGTTTGCTCCTCCTCCTAGTTTCTGCTCGTCACCAGCTCATCTATTATCCCAAGACGCGCGAAAAGTGGAAATCTGCAAAGAAGCTCTGAAAGAGCTACGCAGAATCATAGCACTCACATACTTACCGAATCGAATACTATCTGGTGAGGCGTCACTTCGTGTGTGGGCCGGTAATATAAGCCAAGATTTTGTGGAGCTTATATATGATAGGGATCCGAGAGCACTGGTCATCTTGGCTCATTTTTGCGTTTTGTTGAAGAAAAATGATCATGTTTGGTACTTGAGGGGCCTGGGTTCGGGACTATTAGAAAATATTTGGCAAGCTCTTGGGGAAGAATGGCGGCCTTGGATACAGTGGCCAATTAAACAACCCGTTTGTTGAAGAATTTCAAAGAGTAAAGCTCAATTTAAGGGTAAGAGATGCCCGCGAAGTTCTATTGTACCACAACGTTGCCTTATTGTACATGTCGTAAATGTCCTCAACATTCTCTTCGTCGGTCATTGAGCATCTTCAAATGAAACGCTATAGCTTTCAATATAGGAGCCGAAATGAAAGCTCTCGAAAGCAACAGATATATTTTAGAATAATGATAAGACTACAATATTTTCAAATCTGTGTCTCCTGAAAATACGAAGAAAAGTCAAATAATTTCGCCGCCAACTCATCATAAATTACATTTCTCATGCTGCTATCTTCTTCCCCCCCCGCCCCATAGCTATCACCTTTGGCTCTAGAATTTGACATAGAACTCCATCCCGCCGGCATATCTAGGGAATTAGCTAGCACCTGTCTAGCATATGGTTGTGAGTCTTGCCTAGGGAGTGTTGAATCGGTGTCAATATGGTGGTGTTTATCAATTGAAGAATCCGACAGAAGTGAATCACTTAGGTCTCTCGTATCATTATGATGAGTTACCGTAGGTTCCGAGCCACGCTGTATGCTATACAGGTGACCATTCATATTCTTAATTGGTGTATCTGAATTCAAAACGACAGGCGGCGTTTCACAAGACGTCTTGTTTCTTTCGTTGAAAGCTACACCTGAGGTCTGTCTCGTATTTCTATCCTGGCTATACTTTCCCTGCCTCTTTGCTAATCTGTCAGGTAATTGATAGATTATGACCTATTATATTAAATTAGACTTCAAGTATTTCATATTTCAAGATACACCTCATACCGACAAAGGTTTCATACACCGCTCTGCCACCATGCATTTTCGAGCCACGCTTGCTAGCACCCCCACTATGATATTGAAATCCTCTATGAGGGGTTGAGTCTCAGAAATTTTAAGACTCATTATTGGAAATATGAGAGATAAAGCGGCGAAGAAGGCTGTTGAGGCAGGACTCCAGTATGCTCCGTTAAGTAGATGCCGCTCGTTCATCTCTTGGACCAATCGAACGATGTCTCGACTCGCTTTAATGCAAGCGGCTGCATACGTACGTGTACTACTATGGTATATTTTTGAATCTTTTTGTGGAGTGGATAGAGAGTAGAGAAACGGCCTGTACAAAATCAGTTGAATATGACTATACGTATTGCGCAGCATATACTGAGCCCTGGAGGTGTGTTAGAGGTTATCTCACAGGAATCAGTGCATTTCACTTACCTTCGAAATTTATACGATAAGCCTTCCCCAGGAACAAGTTGAAAAGGAAGGTCATCTTTCCATTTTCTAAGATCATCCTCAATTTCCTTTACCCTTGCATTATCTACGGTATATTCCGTGGATGTGCCATTTATGTTTCGGGAGACGCCTTTCTTAAAATATATATACCTAATAACCTTCTCCATTATTTTGAAGAGCTTTGTATGAGCATTGGAAAGCGCGATAATGGAAATATGGCCGTCGGGCATTTTAAGTATGGCATCCTTTGTGATATACTTGTCATCAACCTCAAGGGGCAACTCCTGATCGATGTCGTCATTATTGATCATCTGGGGCAGACCAACGTTTGTTGAAATATAAGTGCTCATATTTCGAATCACCCAAAATGTTCGTTTTCGTATTTCCCTCTGCACCAAATCAACATCAATGCTTATTGATTTGTGAAGGCCCATGCGCAGAGCGAGAGATAAGGCCACTCCAACGTTTGTGTAACAAGTCAACATTCTTGAAGAACAGCACAAGAACATATTCATGAATACAATTGCTTGTAAAGACGTAATATTGAAACAGTCTGTGATATCAATCATTCGTTGGCAAGTAATTAGATATTCGTTGCTACTTCCGTGAGTATTTCGCAATATTGGTATCGATGAAGACTTACCCTTTCGTGGCAGCTTCGTGAAATCCTGAAACTTCGAGCTTTCTCTCCCAGAATAGACATCCTAATGCGAGAATTGCGTATAAAAGAGCAAGGTATCGAACGTCTTCCGTAGTATATTCCATAGGATCTAACGCATATATCCGACCAAAGTAATAGTCGAGTGTCGGTCGATGCACGAAATTTTCAAGAGCACACGCATGATCAAGAGCAGCTTCAACGATTTCGAGGGCGATTTCTCTTGAAGGCAGATTTGAGGTTTGATCAGAAGATCTTCGCGAGTAATCGACAGTATTAAATAGCCGTGGAATTTGAAGATTTCGAAGAGGTGGGACACCTCCACAGTAACCAACCCAATCACCAAATTCCTCTCTCACTTGCTGTAGAAGAGCAATACCAGAGGATTGTCCGTGATAGCTCCAATTACCTTGGTCCTCTAGAGTCAATTGACCAGTTGACATTACAACCCCCTCAACGAGAAGATCTTGATCCGGAGTACATTGAGACTCTAAGTCATTTAAAGGCAAAGCCTTATTGTGGCTTTCATTGCTCAGAATCCTTGAATTGTTTGTGGTTGAACTTTCAAGGGAATAATTCGTGGTCGCAGCGCTTTTGAGATTTTCGACCAAGTTCTCCATACGCAGCAGCCTCGATTCTAGTGCTTCGTTTGAGGACCATTGCGAAAATTTTCTCTTTCTTTTTGACGGTGAATCATAGACACAATCTATAAACGGATGTCAGTGAATAGAACTTAATTAGCATCGCCAGGAATATATGATCATGATATCTACATCAACTTAATCGCACTTGATGATTTTTGCCTCTTTGCTCTCCATAGTCGCCAAAACTTACCGTAAAAGAATTCTTGGCATTGTAAGCAAGGATTATTTCCGTCACATTTTGTCTTTCTCCTCCGGCAGTGCCTGCAAGCTTTTGGAATACGTCTTTCACGATCTTCGTGCGTGTGGCGGGCTAAAGGGGTGCAAGCATGGGATTGCTCTTTTGTTAAATTTGTTAATCCTTTGGCATTGAAATCGAAATCAACGAAATGGATCGTAGATCCGTTGAGATTACTGTTGCTTGCCATTGTATTAAAAAAGGAATGTCTATGGCTGTGGAAAATGTCAGAGCCAGAAGATCCCGGAAATCTCAATGGGAAATAAGCATTAGAAAGTTCCCGGTTTTGGGGTTAGATCGAGATGACTAAGCCGTAGAACTACCCCCGTCTCCGTTTCTTGTCCTTATGTCCGTTCCTGGCCCTCGTTACCTTCCCGGAACAGGCTTATCCCGTAGTTTTTTTTTTTGGCGGTCAAAAACTTTTAATTTTAAGAGAAACTTGAGCTAAGTTGTGTAAGATGTGTATATTAATTTCATATTGCTACTACCGACGCCGGGAAGCGCCGAATATATTCCGTTGGTTTGGTTAGACAGTGTTCACACCTGGCATCTCCGGATTGATCTTCCTATTTATGACTATCTTGGCGTTGGAGGCAAGACAAAGAAAACCACCTAGCCAATTCTCTATATAATAGTAAACTATAGCCTGCGGTTCGCTCCCACAAAGTAAGAAATTTTTTCTGTGTTCAGACCAGTCTTTACTAGATTCTTCATCTCGATTACAGTCACTCAAAATTTATTTTGCTTTGTTTTTCAATGGCGACTGCAAATTCAATCAACGAAACGGGTGTAGTTGACTCCGAAAATGTGCCTGAGACTGACTCAGGCCTTTTACCTACCGCTCCATCTTCAAATGTCACTTCGGATAAACATCTCACTGTCCCAGTGGCCAACAGCGAGCCATATTCGATATTCAAAACAGGAATGAAAACTTATATTGTTTGCATGGTTGCAATTGCATCCCTTTTCTCTCCTCTGACTGCCAACATCTACTTTCCAGCTCTTAACACTCTCGCTACAGAGCTGAGTGTGTCGAATACCTTGATAAATCTGACTCTAACATCATACATGATATTTCAAGGTCTTGCTCCCACGATTTTCGGTGATCTATCAGACATTGCTGGGAGAAGGCCAGCATATTTGATTGGATTCTTGATCTACGTTGGGGCAAACATCGGATTAGCACTTCAACACAACTACACAGCACTATTCATCCTACGATGCTTGCAAAGCACTGGCAGCAGTGGTGCTGTTGCACTAGGAAGTGGGGTGGTTGCAGATATATCATCGAGTTCAGAACGAGGAAAGTATATGGGTATTGTACAGGCTGGTAATATGCTGGGACCAACGTTCGGTCCACTCCTTGGAGGCATCTTATCTCAGTTTCTGGGATGGAGAGCCATATTCTGGTTTTTGGTTATCTCAGCATCCACTTGGGTTATTCTGTTCGCGATCACTGTACCGGAGACTGGTCGAAATGTTGTTGGCAATGGTTCAGTTGCCCCCCTGGGCCTCAATATGTCACTGCTCCAAGTTTGGAGACTTCGACAGTATGGAAGGGACGAAAACTCTGACACGGACGCTATAGGAGCCAAATTTGAAAGCAGTAGGAAATTTAAATGGCCTAATCCGTTTAAAACGGTTGCAATCATGAAAGAGAAGGACGTGGCATTGATTCTATTTTTCAATTCTTTAGTCTATGCTGGAGTCTACGACATACTTGCGACCACACCATCACAATTTGCTAGTATATACAGGTTCAATGACCTTCAAATTGGGTTATGCTATTTGCCCGTTGGAGTTGGATGTATAATTGCCAGTTATGGTTGTGGTAGATTGATGGATTGGAACTTCAAACGGCTCGCACATAAATCCGGCTTTGCCATAAGCAGCAGCAGAGGGGTCGACCTTCGGAATTTTCCAATCGAAAGGGCTCGAATTCAAGTAATATGGCCTACAATTTTCATTGGTCTAGTTCCCATTGTATGTTATGGCTGGGTGCTTCAACAGAAAACGTCTTTAGCTGTTCCGTTGATCTTGCAATTTATTATGGGTATCGGTACAACCTGCAGTATTATTACTCTTTCTACTCTTATTGTAGATTTGTATCCCGACAGTCCCGCAACAGCAACTGCTGCTATAAATATTACAAGATGTCTTATGGGGGCAGGAGCTACTGGTATCATAGATATCATGATGGAGAAGATGGGAAAAGGATGGTGCTTTACTTTTGTTGGAGGCGTTTGTCTGGCTGCTACTCCCATATTATGGGTAGTAATCATTTGGGGTCCAACTTGGCGCGAAGAAAGAAGGGTTAAACTTGAAAGGAGTAAGGACGTCAAAACAAGAGCGGAGAATAGCTCTAGGACTTGAATATCATTGATTATAATCATCTCGACTTTTACTACATAAATTCTGTTCTACTTTTGGTAAAGTGTTTGTGAGAGAATTTTGAGACGGAGGTTTTAGGTTATCGCTAGTTAGTTATTCACAGACCGGCTGGTATGGAAATATTGTATATTCAAGTGAATATAAAGGATATATCCACATTTCCCATGATGTTCACGCCGGCTCAGGATCTCCAGACTATTACTGTTGGTTGTTGCCTACTATTCAAATTGAGGATCTTACATATGATAGATACGATATCTTAAATTCAACTAATCATTCTTGAGATTTTCTCGTGATTTTCTAGCATTTTAATAATCGTCTCGCTTGCCCTCTTTCGCTCCCCTGCTTGTCCACTTGCCTTAGCCAGCTCCTTCGCTTTATACATTATGCGTGCAGCCTCTGGACTATCGCCCAGTACCTTCATAAATGCATTGGATAATTCATCTACTTTGATGCCAGGAGCAGCGGTGCGACTTCCATAAATGTCGATACCTAACCACTCAACTCGATTGGCGAACATCTTCCAAGATTGGGCAGGCTTGTCTGGAATTATAATGAGAGGATATTTTTGCCTACGGGACAAGATTCCTAATCGTGACCTGGCCCCGAAGACTTTGTTTTCGATTTAGTATTTCGACTTAAAGCTCACGTGCGTCATAACCCCAAGCTATTGGATCGCTTGCTGCATCCTTATAATATACCCCCATTACTGATTTTGGTCCAAAATACAATCTGTACGGGAATACAAGCCACCAGACGGCTGAACAATATTCTCTCCAAGTCTATTGACGCTTCTGAAGTCTGCTAGAGCAACAGCAACTCCGAATAATACAAGGCAAGGAGATTATCCATACGGCTCCGTTGAGACGGCGCAACTCTATCAGACTATCTCAATCAGCTTCCACTTTTGAACGATAGCTTTAAAAATAACTTTTCTGGCCGAAAACGAATTCTGGAAAGTTGGAAAATTGAGTTGCGTGAGATGGCATACGTGGATGGCAATACAGAGCATGAGCCTCTCCTTAGCCGATCCAAGTCTCCGGACAGCAGTAAATCGCTAGATACCGATTCCACAAAGTGGACAAAGTGGCTCTTCTTCACAACAATATCACCAAAATATCGATGGATACCATTACTAGGATGCGCCATCATATTCATCAATGAAGCCGAGTGGTTTGTAAAACAAGTCGCGGCGATGCGTGCTATTGAGGCAATGTACTGCTACGAATATTACCTTAAGCAGAATTCGCCCCTTTTAAAGCTAGGAAAGCAAATTCCCGAGAAATTTTGTAAGAATGACATAATTCAGAAGCAATTGTCAACAGCTAATGGGTTGGTCATGTTTGTGCGAATGCTGTCTGCTATGATAGGAGCGATTCCCCTGGGGTGGGTGGCAGATCGGTTTGGAAGGAGAGCAGTGCTTATTCTCCATAAAGTCAATATATGTATCAGTTGCGTAGCTTGGATAGTGATTTGTAAGTATAATGCGGCTACAATAACCTCCCGCTAATCAGTGTGCAGATTTTGGTTTCCCAAAGATTCCTATATGGATGCTATACGTTAGCGGCTTACCTGGGTTATTCGGAGGAAATTTTGATGTTGGACTAGCGATGCTTTTCGCTTCGTATACTGATGTAATGCCCGTGGAAACAGAGCGAGCTTCACTATTCTTCCTAACGACCTCGATGCAATACATTGCACAGACTTTTTGTCCGCCTATTGGAGCCTGGCTGATGAACCTCGATGGCAAAGGTGGGACCCCAGAAGTAAATCTTTTTGTCAGCCTCGGTCTTGCGATTTTGGCAGCCCTATTTGCTATTTTTCTGTTCCCGGAGACTGTCCAAGAAAGCAAGGACAAGAGACCAACTGCCGGTGCTGGGATTCAAACAGCTTCTGCGCAGCCGGAATCCCCGCTACCAGTCGAACATCGTGACAACGCCGCCCTTTCGTGGTTACGTAAAACACTCCGAGTCTTTTCAGATATACTCTCTGGCGTTGGAGTAAACATTCTTCTCCTCTCACTCTCCATCTGTTTCGCTGCTACTGGTATCAAAGCTATTGACTGGTATGCCCTTATCCAATATCCTGTTATTAAATTGCATTGGACGTTCCCTCAAGCATCATCGGTCGTCTCAATACAAGGCTTTCTTATGCTCATTTATTTCTCTATAATGCTACCCGCTATCAATCGCGCGGCAGCCACATGGCTTGGTGCGCTCAACGCAAACTTCATTATTATGGCATGTAGTAGCCTTCTCCTCACACTTGGCTCTATAGGCATTGGATTTAGCAAAACTACTGCTACATTTATTGGTGGTATGGTCGTGTATCTGTTTGGTGAGGGGCTACCCGTCAGCACGCAAGCATATATTGTAAGCTTGGTCGATAAATCAAAGGTTGCAAGAGTTATGGCAACACTGAGCATGGCAAGTATCTTTGGTAAACTAGCTGCCAGTTTATTATTTCCCAAGTTGCTTGCGTGGGGCCTTGATACGCATATTGATGTGCTCATTGGATTGCCACTTTTTGTAAGCGCTGGTATGTTTGCAGTCAGCGCTCTCTGTATTGGAATTGTAGGATTTAGGACGAGAATATCAAATAATACAGGCTAGTGAGATTGGAATGAAGGAGATCTATTTGTAAAAGAGACTATCCGCCAGCCCTCCAGGAAGTACTATTACGACTGTTATTAGAGAAGCCAATTATGCTAAACAATATTTCACTATAACAAAGTGCCCGAAGTAGAGCTGGCCATCAATTGTGGAAATGTCTACTATTTGTGCACTGTCACTGAAGCACAAATACACTAGTAAAAAAACATATTCTTGTTTATTCTCCCGAATAGCGGGATTTTGGAGAGATTTAAGCCCATAAACCGGCCCTAAATCTTAGGAGCCTAGCTATCTTTGGTATACTTTCCTAGAGCCCTGACAGCCACGAAGTTGTCACCCCAATGAGCCCACCATAAGGGAAAGTGCCCTTCGTTGTCCTGAGACACAGGATTAACTCTTGGCTCACTCAGCAATCTTGTGACTGCAAAATTAGTGCTATCAATTTTTGGCTTTGTCGCTGCAGCCCACGACAGCGGCGTCCGCCCAGAATTGTCTTTTGAATCAGGATCGACCCCTTTGCAATTCAATAAACTCAGGAATGAGGAAACACTGCCGTACAATCCTGGTGATCCCGCTGCCCATGATAATGGTGTTCGTCCAGAGTGATCTTTTGAGTCAGGGTCCACATCATGACGATTTAGCAGCATCCAGACTGCCTCATTATCCCCGAAGGCATTTGGAGACCCTGATGCCCATGATAATGGGGTCCGTCCAGAAGTATCCTTTATATCGGCATGTACATCAGAGCGCTCTAGAAGCAATTTAACTGCGTTATTCATAATTCTGTCGCCTGGTGACGCTGCCGCCCATGATAGAGGCGTTCGGCCCTTGATATCTTTCGAATCAGGCTTCACGCCATGACCTAGTAGTAGCTCAACCACTGCGCCACGCTGCTGTCCTGCTGCCCATGATAGCGGTGTTCGCCCTTGATTGTCTTCCAAGTCAGCTTGGATCTCATCGCGTTCTAGCAGCAGTATAACTACTGCCTCTCGTCCATTTCGAGCTGCCCAGAAAAGAGGAGTATGTCCCAGGTCATCCTGAAAATTCAGTTGTGTATCTTTACATGCTAACAGTAGCTTAACTACTGCTTCATGTCCGCATTGTGCTGCCAACAACAACAAGGATCGACCTTCATTATCCTTCGTTCCAGCGTCTGCACCATGCTCCAGTAGCAGCTTAACCACAATGTGATGCCCACGCTCTACAGCACGATATAGCGGCGTTCGACCTTCGATATCTCGTGACTCAAGTTGCAAGTCATCGCGCTGTAGGAGCAAATTTACCACTGCATCTCTCCCCTTCGCTGCCGCACATGAAAGGGCTATTCGGTTTTCAATATCTTGAGCGTTAGGATTTGCATGACCACGCTCTAATAATAGTTGGGCTGCCTCAACCTGGCCTGCACTTGCCGCCCAAAACAATGGCGTTTCGCCGTATTCGTTCTTCCAATCAATGAGTTCTTTTCTAGAGCTGATGTGTTGTTGGTCTAGAGCCATGCTTAGTGGATCCGTAAATCCATTCTCGGAGATGATGTGGAGTAGAGTTGACTTTCCGGGCGCATAGTAGTAAGCGCTTGAATCAAGCAGGCCATAAAGCTGGATCCATCTATCCATGAGGCCATTAGAGGGCCAAGAAAAAAATTCCAACAGGTCAGTTTGAGAAATACCATTCATTTGAGCTTGCTGCGCATGATAAACCCAGTTTGTCGTGGCATAATGCGCGAAACGGAGATAATTTGTTTCGCCCCAATCTTTAACGAATTCATAATCTAGTTCTCCACCTCCATTATAGCCAAATTCTTCATGTTCCTTAGGCTTTGAGCCCTGGTCTTCCTCAAGGCCTAAGTCTTCATCTTTCATTTCTGCACTGCTTGAGTCTTGCTCATCCTCAGGGCCCGAATCCTCAGCATCTTGTGCGATGATAGATGCGGCCGCATTCTTGGGAACCGAGTGATTCATATTGATATAGCAAATGGACGATCTGGAAAGCGCATAGTGGGCTTGGCCAATAGCTGAATCAGAATTGTGCCATTCATTTCCAAGGAGGATCTGTAGGCCATCTTCCATAAGGAAATCAATGACTGATTGATGATTGAATTGGACTCTCCGCCTTTTACGTCCTCGGATTTCGGCTAGACCGCGAGACATTGTCATCAATCTTCGCCCAAAGTCATCATTGTTGTCAATAAGCATTCCACAATCTCGGTATTCCTCCAAGGTTTTGAAGCCTATTTTTGGATCGATTGCTGTTGCGATACGAAGTTCGTCAAGAGATAGAGGTTTCCGTGCAAATAGCATCCATTCAAAGAGTCGAAGAACAGCTGGCTTTTTATCTGTAGGGATTGATTCTAGGAGACCTCGATATAGTTTATTAAGGTCCGGAGGGATACGTTGTATGCTTTGTTGAATTTCGGTTGGTAGATCACCCCGGCGTTGTTGCTGTTTCACTAGATCTAGAACAAGACATGCCCATTGAAAGCTGCCTGTTGTTTTTTGTAGAACCATTTCTCGCACAGGAGCTAGTCTGGCGTCATTTTTGAAAGTCTTTGTAACAAATGTGTCAATATCCTCGCTGTTCTCGTTTTCGACTACGATTTTGGCTGAGCCATCGAGATCAATGACAGGGTAATGTCGGCAGCTAAAACAGATCGCGAGCTTGGTTTTATAACGGCTTCTTGTCTTGAGCTGCTCAAAGAAGTCTTTGAACTCTGTTATCATATGTTGGGCGACAACCTCTCCGCCTTCGTCAAGAGCATCAACAAACATACGGATTGAGAACTGCTGGTCTGAGAGCCCGACAAGAATCGAAACTAGATGCCGTCGAAATTCCGTCATATGCCAATTCCAATGCGAGCCAGGATTGCCTTTGCTTTCACAATTGGCCTTAAAGTCTTCCATCAGCGGCAATGATGCATTAGGAAAATCATGGAGGATCTGATATAATATTGAGCGATAAAAGCCCTCGGTTGTCTTTTGGAGTTTGTCACCACGGCCATGAAAAAAGAAGGAGAGAACTACTGTTTTGGACTGTGTTGTACTAATAGCCTTTAGTGAATTCTCGAGAGCATATTTTATCAAAGTGGATTTGCCAGCGCCTGGCTTTCCTTGGATCCAAAGTAGGCCCCTCTCCCGAATCGACCACTGGTGAAATTTGTTGTGTTCAAGCAACCAGGTACATGTATTCTGGGCTGCAGGGCTTATGTCATGATGACGGCTTTCCATTTCTGGGAAATATAGGTATCGCAAGCAAGCTAGCACCGCATTAGCATTTGAAGACTCCATATTCGACTACATTTACCGTTTCGGGATTTTTCCTCGTGCTCAATCGTCTTTGCGTGGATGTCTTTCTCAGGAATCACAAATGTCAGTCTGACCTGAGCAATTCGATAGAACATAACGCAATTGATTGATTTACAGTTTAAATCTCGAATATACGTCATTTGGAAACAATACTAACCGACCAGCTCGTTGATTTGGCTACAAATTCGCCGATAGTTCTGATCATTCTCATCAACGAACCGACAAATTGTTCTATGATCACAATCATCCATCATAAGAATTCTTTCCTTGGGCAAATGCAAGAGAGCCGTTTGCCGATTCACAATCTGTACCAGATTAGGCCTGATAACAGACAAAAACCCACATAGAAACTTACGGGAGCGCTCAGCGGAGGAGTAGCGCGCTGTTCGACGCAGGAAATAATCTGGATATCTTGGATCTGGTTTGCAAAGTCGGTAGAAATAGCTTCTAAGGATTCGGAATCTTTTGCTAAATCCTGAAGCAGGTCCTTGCGAGATGTTCCAGTCCAAGTAGAACCTATGTATAGACTAGCGTCGATAATATTGGCCAGCAATTGCGGCCATTTTACGGCGTCAGACCCTCGATGAGGCGTACTCAAGAAAATTATGCCAGTGACTGAATCTCGCATAAAGGGATATTCAGTTTCCGCAGAGAGCCTGGCAACGGCAAAAGCCTGTACAAGTTAGAGAATAAATATTGTGGAGTTGGTTAATTGAACTTTACTCTCTTGAGCACAATTCCGCCCATGCTATGGCATACAAAAATCAAAGGCCTATTTTTATGCTTAGATGTTTTATTAGTACCAATCACATTCATTGAAACATATATGGGATCGTGCACGATGTAAGCCAGTCTCGTCAACTTTCCGGGAGAAAATACTAGGCTCACGACTGGCTGTGGATAACGAAAATGAACAAACCTGATTTTTTCTCTCCATTCTCAAGTCATTGAGTAAAGACCGCGCAAAGCTATCGATGGTTCCCCTCGCTTTAGTCGGCCAAACACCGGCATCGTAGCCAAATGAAAAAACTCTCGCTCCACAAATTGATTTTGGCAGAAAATCACGCAACCATAAGGCACCATTGGGAGCCGTCCATGTCTTGTAAGCATCTCCCCCAATCCCATGTATTGCGACAATATCCGCTGGAGGTTGCTCAATGGCCTGGCTCGTGTATGCCAGTTTCGGGGTCAATTCGATCAGCCCGATTGCTTTTCGAGGAATGGATGGCGACTCAGCAGGAAGAACTGGAGCGGAAGCGCGAGCAGGAGTGAGGGCAGAAGCAGTGGACGAGGATAGCGATAGAGACGGAGACTGTTCAGCTGCCTGGCTCAACCCAGTCTCAGCCGGGCCAGTTAGACTGGATCTGCCGATCTCCCGAACTTCTTGAAGAATTTGAACCGTGGTTTCTTTCCTTTGGTGTCATTGTCCGGCATAGTAACGCTGCATTAGGCTGTGGATAAAGATTAGAAGACGAGGGTCGCGATATGCGGTGCGCGCGAAATAGTGTTGACTTTCCTCCTGGCCGGTCGCGAGATATAGTCGACTTCATATCCAATAAGCTCTAGGGATCTGTGAAGAGATTTGGGGGCTTGCAGATGCAGACCTCAGCCCCCGCCTACGTTGTGTGATGGGCCAAACAGAGAGCGGGAAGCAGAAGGATGTCAGACGACATGGCTTGCTGAAAATGGCAGTAAAATACATTCTAGAGGGTAGACAGAATGTTGCCAAGCAAGGCATGTTAAGAAATAGCTTATGCTGCCACGGCCTCATCCACACCCACGGCGACGGCGATGTCAACCTGTAGCCTCTGCAATGTCGAATCGGGGCCTATACACTGAAATTGTTAACACTGCTACTTTATTAATTGAATACAATTCCAACGCAACCCTTGATTCAATTATTTGAAACTTGAAATTTAAAGAGCTGAATAACTTGTGTCTTGTGTATCCAAACCCTAGTTTCTCTGGTATTTTGTGTGCCATCAACATAACTCTCGGGGCATGCAAGTCTTGGTTTGTACATGGCACCTACAAATGCCAGACATTCCTTGCTAGATGTTTATCACGGCACTGGTTTTTTTTTAAATCGAAGTCGGTCATGGCAGTTGATAAAAGTCGATGATATGCATCAGCCTTGTGTTACGTTCTACTAGAATATAAATTAGAGCGGAAGCTAATATTTTATAAACGTTGAAAGTGGCAGTGGGCATGCACGCTCCTTGTCGGGTTCAGAGGACGCTAAACGTAGGAAAGCTGGCACCAAAAGGGAGACTATAAAAAATAATATTATATATCTAAGTACATATATTTGGTCTGCCCAATCCAGCGAGTTTAGCCGCTGATTTACTCGGCCTCGGCCGCTTACTTGATATACCACCTCCTATTTGGATTGTCTGCCGGATCTGAACTGTCTTCATCCTAACCGAGCCTTGTAGACACCACAACGGAAGTCGAGAATTAAGAAATAGTTCACCTTATTTCATCAGTTACAGCGTAGCATCTCCCTACGTATCTTGATGCTGTGCATCTCTTTGAAAATTATGCCAGCCAGCGATATTTCAGCATAGGAGTATCTGACTCTCTATCGCCCTGCATCCTGTGCCTCGATGGCAGGCGCACAAACTCGAGGGTATTCTGCGCCTAAAGCTGTGGTATGGCTATATTCATCTAATGATAGAAAAGAGAACCATGTTTTTAAATGTTTTGTATAAATTTTCCGGATTTGAAGATTCGATTATCCGGTCCATTTTGGGTTTGCTACATTAGATAACAAATTCAAGTAATGTATCAAGATCCCCTGGGATTCCTAGCATCTGCTCGATACTTTGATTCTAAATCGAATTTATGGTAAGCATGGCAGGTGTTGGTGGACCGAGAAGCAAGACGTACCAACTTCAAAGATCGTGCCGAAATGTTTGTGAAGTCTATCGGGGAGACTCCGTTTCCATCGCTATCAGGCCACTGAAGGATAGCAGGGACCACAGACGTCACCGGTCTCTTGCCCCATGCAAGAGTGTCTCGAACTCTGACTTTCTCAGCTGTTTCTCCGGAATTATATCGATGTAAGTTTGAAGGTCATCATAGGAGAGGGAAGAAAAGAACAATGGAGGTAATTCAAGGAAGAGAAATAGCAAACGCACCTCCTCCAGTATAAATTAAATTAGTCTTAGAAGTCTGTGCAGTTCTGCTAAAGTCGGCTATCTCTCCTGAATCGACTCCCGAAGAGGCAGCACTCGCCATTTGGATCTTGTTGAGCACAATGCTTGCGACTTCTGCCGCCTTGTGGGCTTCCCGTGAGGTGTTACTCAGCTGAACCCAAATAATATAGGAATTCTGTAAGGTCTGGATCATCTTGTTCTTCAAATCTGTGCTGATAGAACTTCTTGGCCCTTCTGTATACGGCTGAATGTCCAGATCAAAGCTAAGCTCCACAGATAGCAATGTTGTTGCCAGCAAGAAACTATCCGTCACTAGTGGAGGGATCTTCCACTGGTCGTGATGGAGACGACCACCCACCTGCGTCCCCTCGTGCAGGGTTCGCTGGTACTCTAGGATCTGTAGTGCAGCTTCCACGCAGGTTTTCCGAGAGGAGGCATAGCTGGGATCGGTGCGACCAGCAAGTAGATGCCGGTAATGCAAAACACATTTAGCCTTCTGGAACAGCAGAGCGATGTACAGGCGATGCAAGATTATATCCGAACTATCGATAAGGGACTGATTCATTGGCCGCATGTGGAGCCCACTAGGAATGGACGCGTAGTTACTATCTAAGGCTTTGTCCAGCCGCATTACTTCAGAGTAGGGGGGCACTTTGGTCGAGGTCACCAGGTCTGAGATCATACCGTACATGGACACCACACGGTTCTTAGCCACAACGTATTGTATAGGACTGTGAGAGTTGTCAGGTCGGGAAGGGGGCAATGCCTCCATGTCCGAATCGAGGTCTTCGTCAAACAAGTTGCGTGGCTCTGCGGTGTTCACCTGACTCTCCCGGATCATCCGCGGCAGGCCGACCTGTGCAGAGGTCAAGGCATCGAATTGTACAATGAGCGCCCATGTACGTCGGCGCATCTCTCCCTGAAATACGGAGATATTAGGAAAATAAGATGCATCTCTGTGGTAGCCTGTGCGCAAAGCTAATCGTACAATCACTCCCAGGAGGATCCAGGTCTCGATTTGAGAGTCATCACTGCGTATATATTCGAGATTCAAATAGAGGAGGAGGGTCTCGATGGTGTATGGGGGACATTTTGCGTAGCTGCCCAGAACCAAGCACTGGATTATCTTCTCCCGGTAAACTTGTAAGAGGTCTAAGGGATTTGAAAGCATGGGAGATGGTTCACGTCGATAGCAAGCGGCCAAACACATCACCGCCAACAGCATGCCAATCCACATAACTGGCGTGTGATGGGGTTGTATCCAGAATTGCTCATACTGCTCTGGTCAGGATGAGACAGCTCCAGGGAAGATAAACCGGTATTAACTCACCTCCTTCAAGAACGTGGGCCCATGAAGAATCGCTGCTCTTCATCAGCATCTCTACCTCAGCCGAAGTCAATATTTACTCACCTGGCGCAATCGCCCTGTTCCTGAAATATTCCGCCACGAGAGTGTCTGCTAGTTGCCTAGGCGGCATGGCGGCCAACACTTCCTCCTTCGTAATAGTCTGGTGAGATCTGAACAAGATTTCCGGATCATCTGTAGTGGGAGTGAATTGTGAATATATGGTGCGATCGTTGTGCCCTTCATCGTTTAGAAAGCAGTCCTTGAGCTCTGCCATCTAGTTGCCCATTATTAGTCTAGGATATCGAATTTGACAGAGGACAATTCGTCATACCCCGTCCAGAATCGCCGTCCAGTGAGTGCTATCTACATAGGAAGTCTCGGTCTCTCTCAAACTAATCCGGCCATGTTGATCAGAGAGTTTGGTATGACCATCTTCAGTCAACGGGTTCGCATCCGGCTCAGAGGTTGGCAATTCTGGACACGCGGAACCTGGGGAGGAAATCTGTTCCTGACCTTTGACTACCTTGGAGGAGTCTATTAATGTTGCGACGAGCCTTTCCAATTGAGCAATACGGTCTGCGATATTGGTGTTGGAGGGTATTATTGGAGCTGGCGTTCGTTGGGTGCCACCGCTGCCGCTACTGTCGCCACTGGGCATGATAGTGGCGCGGTCATAGGCGCAGGACAGCGACAGGCCACGCCGTACGCAGCTCCCACAGGGTTTGGCTCGATCACATCGTAGTCTACATGTCGGTAAGCCCCGGATTGACGTCACTTTCAGAACTGCAGAAATCAATCAAATACAATAGGAAAATGACATATTTACTTCCTTCGCCGGCACAGGGAGCATGTTAGCAGGGGTTTTTCCCGACGTCGACTCACCCGTGGGAACTGAGTTTCATTGGATTGCGCGGATGAATTAGGATCCGCCATGGCAGGAGGCAAAAGAAAAAAAGGGAAGAAAAGAGAAGAAACAGAAATGACCAGTCGAGTTGATAGTCTCTTAGGAATCCCTTCGGCTATGGATGGGAAAAGGGGGGAGGATAGCGGAGCGGAGAGAAGGACGGAGATAGGGATACTCCACACCATGTGGTGACCTGTGGCGAACTTTGTGAAGTGAAGTTTTGAGAGACGAGAAGCCGGTATCATATCCGTGAGAAGTCTGTTCTATCTACTCCGGCCTAAGGGGAAGTTGCGTCATGTGATGTTGCTGGATTGGCGCGATCCGGACGAAAATTGGCCCGCCGATGTGGGGAAGTTGCTCCTCAGCCTTACAGAGCTGGTGTAAATCTCCGCCCTACATTCCGCGCCGCGCTCCGCTCCGCTCTCCGCTCCGTCCACAAGGGAGGAATACATCCCGATTCATATCTCCATGTCTCCATACCATATCTCCACGACTCAAATAGGTAATGTCGCAAATTTCCTTTCTCAATAATCTTGTCATCTCCTCTCCCCCTTTAGTGGTCCCCTGGCAAAAAACACCGGCACTCCCTCTCTGACCGGGGTTTGATACTCTTTTCAATATCAAAACGATCCATCTTCCCTAATTACTCAAGAACCCAACCTCGTTCCTGAAATATTCCTTTCGTAAAAAAGGCTGCCTCCCTCGTACATTTATCGGCATCAAAAGATCCTTCTTCCCTCCATTGCTCGCGAGCCCAACTTCATTCATTTTACTCGTCTTCTTCTAATACGTCCTCTCCTCTTCTCATCGACATGGCGCCTACCAACGAAGCTGCCTACCAACCAGCCCAAAAGGCAAACGCTTTAGAAGTGCGCACCGCACCGTATACCCCCCCAGGAGCTGGATATATTGTAGTCAAGAACGCTGCCGTGGCAATCAACCCAATCGACTGGCTTATCCAATCTCGCGGCGACATCATGTTCACCCATCTCAAATACCCCTTCATTCTCGGCTCGGACCTCGCAGGTGAGGTGGTTGAGGTGGGAAAAGATGTCACACGCTTCCAAGTAGGCGACCGCGTCTTGGCCTTCGGATGGGCCACTAATCAGAAAGTTAACGATCCAGCTCAGGGCGCTTTCCAAAACTACACTGTGATCCGTGCCGAATTGGCCTCACCGATCCCTAGCAACATGCCCTATGAGACGGCCGCTGTAATCCCCTTAGGTATCTCCACAGCAGCAGCAGGCCTCTTCGAAAAATCAGCCCTGAACCTGGACTTGCCTACCGAACCCTCACGAACCTCCAACGGAAAGACAGTCATTATCTGGGGTGGCTCTACCAGCGTGGGCTGCAACGCTATCCAGCTCGCCGTTGCAGCTGGTTACGAGGTTTTCAGCACAGCGTCCCCTAAGAACCACGAGTACCTCAAAAAGTTAGGTGCTAGTCAGGTATTTGATTACCGCAGCCCGACGGTGGTAGGGGACATGATACACGCACTTATGGGAAAGACCACAGCCGGTGCACTGTCCATTGGCAGTGGCGCCGCTGAGAAGTGCATGCAGATCCTCGACAAGTCCACAGGTACCAATAAATTCGTCGCTATGGCTACCTTCCCTGTACCGGAAGAGGAACCGCAGAACTTCGTCATGCTACGCACCGTTGCTTACTTCGTCTCCTGGCTAATCGCCTACAAGGCCAAAGGCATGATGAAGGGCATCAAGTCCACTTTGGTTGGAATAAGTACTGATAGTGGAGTCAGCAAGCATATCTTTGTCGACTTTCTCCCTAAGGTTTTGCAGAAGAACAGTTATGTTGCAGCTCCCGAGCCTGAGGTGATCGGTCGTGGGTTGGAGTCTATCCAGAAGGGTTTTAACATGCAAAAAATGGGTGTCTCGGCGAAAAAGATCGTGGTGTCTCTGTAGAGAATATATGGGCGGGATTCAGCTTCTGTATTTTTGGCAGCGCACTAGCACGCCAGCCGAATCAATTGTGGGAAACCGAGAGTTCTGCTCTTGATATAGCTGTGCCATCGAGGTTTTCAGCTGCGGTGAGTTTTACAAAGGCTAATTGTAGTGAGATTTTGGTGTATTAATGTAGGAGATGTGTGCAAGGGAGTATTGAGAATGGGTTGAAGAGGGGGATGGTATCGATGTTGACGTTGAAAGGGGCGGCGGAGGCGGGTCCGTGCACACAATCCGTTCCTGAAACGAACGGATCGCAGCTATCCTCTAAGAGCCATCAGTGTTACAAATATACCTGGGATATTCATATTCATTAAAATTAGCTATTGGCTAAGACAGAGTCATGAAACTAGTATGTAGGACTATAAATACTCTTTTCGTTATGATAGATTTACATCTTTCTTCGTTTGGTTTCCTCACTACTCATAAAACACTTCTCAGTTATTTGTATCGTTTAAAACTCGAGGTTCATCTGATGGAGTCTTTCCCATTATGCTCATATATCTGTCACATCCTATCGATCAAAGGCTGAATTCCAATCTATTCCCTGCATAATCTCTCGCGAAGAACCGACTTGGGTACTCAACGCCCTTATCACCTATACATGCTATTAGCAAAGCCACATCTCTCTACTCGTCTTAATCTTCCATTCAATCCCATACAATATCTCCAACTTTCTTCTTATTCATAATGAATCTAAATGACTTTATACCCTCGCCGCTTACTCCATAACCACGAAAGGAAAAACCACATACCGCTATCTACCTCCCCAGGCTTATCAGCTTCCCTAGGGGCTCCTTCGGCGCCTTTCTCAAAATGCGTCCAGATCTTCTGTCTCAGGAGGAGTAGATTCTCCGGGCTCCCGATCTTGAAACAGGGATGCCTTGACGCTTTCGGCTGGTTGGGCTCGGGCGACGCGCACGAGATATGAATCTGCTGTCCGCCGGGCGTGATATCGAACCTGTTTATATCTCTCATTAGTAATTGCGGAGGTCCTAGGTGCCCAGATTTCAAAAGAGGTTTTTATTATACGAGGCTATTCTCGGTCGCCGTTTGGTGAAAAACGGCGGAAAAGAATTTTGAAGAAAGTGGGGGAGGAGAACAAGTCTTCGGGAGTCTATCAAGGAGAAAAGAATGTAGACTATGAGAGCTCGTAGAATGGACATACCATGCCAAAGTATCCTTCTGTAAAACTGGAACGGGGATCCGAGTGAACCCCAGTGTGCCGGCATAGAACTTGGCGGCATCCTCAAGCGTGCCCGGTGGGACGGTGAGGTTTACGTGTGAAATACCGATTATCATTGTTTTTTTTAACTATGTGTATATGTGAAACAAGACCCAATATGGCAGGCAGAGAGAAGAAGGAATAAAACAGTAATAGGAAAATTTGAAATGAGGGGAGACGGGTTGTGATGAGGTGAGGGAGGGGTTGTATGGCGGGGGAGTTGACGGGCGGGGAGTGACGGAGCTAAGCGGCTAAATATTCTGGCGTCGCACGTGATGAAGGGAAGGAGTTAGGTCATGATAAAATGGAGCCTTCAAATCGCGCTCGATTTTCAATAGAATTGCTTCGATAGTTGAGTGAAGATTTCAAATTTAGAAAGGAATATGATTGTTATCTTCACGAAATACTGCTTGCACTCTCGTCGAGGGAGGTTGAAAGCCTTACCAAGATATCCCCGACCCCAGACGAGGGACAAAAACCACCTGTAAGCTTCAAAATAACCAGTTGCTCGTCTCAAAGATATTCTCACTTGATTAGTCCCTGAATCCATACTTGAAGTTCTCTAGGGCGAGCTATAAGCCATCAGATAGTATCCTTATCTATAACCGTTTTTGAAAAACGACAATAAAGAATTAGAAAAAGAAAAAATCAAAGTGAAGAATAAAAACTCACAGCAGCATAAGCTTTGATCACAAAATTAAGCCAAAATTAAGCCTCGTATAAGCCTTGATTTCCACTTCATCACCCGCCGCCAAAAGGCCAGCATTCGTCTATCCACTTTATCTTCATTGCTTCCCTACCACCCTTTATCAAAACATCATCAATCAAATTCGCCGCGCACTCTCTAACCATAGCTGGGCAGCCAGACAATCCACGCGATTCCGCATTTTTTCCATTGTCGAATGTAGACCTAGCCCAGTCCCTAATCCGCTATGTACACCAGGTGATCCTTCGGAAACGTAATCGTTAACATCCTCACTATGTTACTATGTTTGAAAAGTATGCTGTATCGGCCACGCACAGTATGACGATAGAAAGCCACTGCGCTGCTCGCAGATTCATCATTTTGGGAAGCACGACTTCCGGGTAAGTGGCTAGGCCCGAGATCGAACGGTGTAACGTTCGAGTTGAGAGTGGTGCTTTCGTCGAGAAGCAGGGTTGTGAAGTCATTAACGGCGCCAAGGGGACGGTGCCATAATCTGTCGAAGCTTAGGCGGGGACGGAGGAGAGTATGACTGAAGGGATGGCGAGAGTGTAGTCGATGTAGCGCAGGTTCTCCGTGCAGAATATTATGAAAGCTGAATACAGGACAACAGGGCAGTCGTTGGCCGTATCGTAGTCGTCGGTGGCGCATGGGTCGGTGAGATACGCGGAAGGGCCTGGGAAGTGCCGATTATCGTGGTAGGGTATGGGTGGGGAGATGCGAGCCAGATGGAGATAACTTCTTTTCGTCTGCGAGAGCGCTTGACATGGTGGGATGGAAAATGGCTATGCTACACAAGGGGCAGTTTTTGGGGGAGAAATTTTGTTAGTGGATTTCCTCTTTTTGAGAGAAAGCCTCGGACCGTGAAAAATAAAACTTAGGCCCAACCCCAGTGGAGCTATGTAAACCAGAAATTAGAATTCTAGTCTTGAGATGGAAGATAAGAAAATGAGAGCCTAAAGACTAGAAACGAACGTAAAATGCAAAAAGCAGCCGTGAATAAGCTTATAAGTTATCGGTGAAGCCGAATCTCACGACAAGCACGGTCACAAGATATAAGGCCAAACGGTTAACCCGATAACACAACTTTAAGAATGTATAGAGTTCCTATATTTCTCACTCGTTCTCGTGACAATAATAAAATTTGCTTGGCATCCATGGGTTGAGGGTTCTTGTCCGCGGTTTGACTGTAGCAAGTTCATCTTTGTAGCATGGGGGTAGATAACCAGGGGAAGGAAGGTAAAAGAACGTGCACCTCAACGCCGCTTGTACTAATTATTAAGTTAACTACTTGGCCGCGTAATGCGCTTGATAATGATACGTGGAATTTGGAAGTGGAAACACGTATTGGAAATCGAACGAGAAAAGCGTGGATTGTATTTGTTTAATTATTGGAAAAAAATGGCTACATTGGGATCAGGCTGCACTTGAGATGGAGTTGGGTTGTATTTTTTAGTCAGAGTGAGAAAGAAAAGAGTCTCTCTAACTTGAATATCTTCAATCAAATTTCCAGATCTGCCCCGTTTTCATCGAATCGATAGGAGAGGAAACTTTGAAGAGAAGCCTGAAACTCGCGCTTGCGGTATAGATTTGGAATCTATCGCTGATTTGTGCTTAGGATATCTTGACCTTATCTGGCAACAAAATCCATTCTTAGATTTTTCCGCTCGGCGATTCTAGATAGAGTCACCTGGAATACCCACGAAGATATACACAAAATTTAAAGGTCGATAAGTTATCTGAAGGCTTCCTTCGAAGGATCTGTCCCCTTTTCAATGAATCAAACCCTGTCGACACTTATCAACGAGCCCCCGCTTCCTTACAGCAGACATGCTTTTGGCTGGATATCCCGCTTTGGGAAAGGGTCGCGTGCACCCTCACCACGTTTCTTGCCACACCCAACCAGATCCGCCCTCCCACCACATCCCACCACATCCCACCGCATCCCACCACATTCCACTAAAGATGCAACCTAGGCGCTGACGACCAATACCGGAACTTCCAAATCACGCAAAAACATACTAGCAGAATCGCCGCCGTAATTGGGTCTTTGTTGCATCTTGACAAGGTGCAGAATGACGACGAAGGGGTCCCAAGTTGAATGAAGCTGGCGGCGCAAGGCTCATGTCGACGAAATGCCGTGATCTCAGTGGATATAGCCACTTCCCAGCCACGCAGATGAAGCGCGGGCGCCTGCAAGGCTGAAGAAACTTTTCCTCGAGGCTGTGAGCAAAGGGAACGGCAAAAACGTAAAAGAAGCCGAAAGAGAGAAAGAAAATGCAAGACAACGCAGCGTACTACGCCTCATGCAAGTTGAATGAATGAATCACTCTCTCCTCGTGACCATTCCACGTGTAGGCCGACCACGGAACGGTCCAAAAGAAAGAAAAAAAGCCATTGCTCGGGCTGTGGGGATGCCTGGTGCGAAGGAATGGTTTGCCGAAAGAGGGAATGTTGATGGTATCGCGACCGACCACGATCACGAGAAAGACAACGCGGAACCGCACAAATTTTGAACTCACCCTTGAGAACTATGGAAGACGGGCCGTGCCCAAGAACGAAGAAAATTGGATGAGGGGAAGAAGATATAAAAGTGATAAAAGTTCTAGAGCAGACGCCGGTGGGGGAGTTGATGCCTGGCGCTGCTGTGCGATGTGGTGTCGGTGTCAGGCTGCCGGAGGGGTCAGCGATAAGGAAAGATGCTGAAGAAGGAAAGTACCACCCAGCAGAGCAAACAAGACGGCATCACAGGGCAGGAGGGGGTGACTAAGATCCACACTAACGCCTAGGACCTGCAGGGGAAGGAGCGAAGGACGACGGAGGATTAGGAAGCAGAAGGACCCCGAAGCGGCAAAGGGTCGCCTGAGGCTAACCAGGCCAATCAGCGGGCCTCGCCAGATTCCATTAGTTGGGCTTTTAGTTCTCTCGATCACGGAATTTCCGACGCAATCACAACATTCGACCGAATCGCAGGCAGGTATTTTGCCCCCATCGGCCACAATCTCTGTCTTCTTTTATCCTCTCGCTCCCTTTGTCCTCTGCTTCTTTTCTTTCTGTTCGGCTGACCGCTACAATTCCCTTTTTCTGACAGTGTCTGCGCGTCTCTCTGCGGGTGTCTCCTTTTCATATAATATACGTCCTCATTTCATATACTCCACATACTCCGTCGGCGCGGCGTGCCAATTGCCCACCCCCCCACCTCAAGCACATTCCCACAGATACAGCCTGACCATACTTACCGGCATAGTGCCGCGGACCATCGATCGAGTACATATACTGTACTCCATCCCCGATCACTCTCGACCTGCTTATTCTCGGTGGGAAACCAAAATCAAGATCGATAAAACCGCAGGCGAGAGCCTCTACCCCAAGACTTTCCGATAAGGAAAACCCCACAAGAACAAGATATACATAAACACTATCGGCAGCCATGGCTCCTGACTTGAACTCATTCCCAGTTTCCTCACGGGCCGTCTCAGCATCCCCTCCTGCTTCGACCATGTATTCACCACCCGTCCCCGAGAGGAAACCCAACATTCTATACATCATGGCAGACCAACTGGCTGCTCCCCTTCTCAAGATGCACAATCCCAAATCCAAAATTAAGACTCCCAACCTGGATGCTCTAGCTGCTGATGCCGTGGTCTTCGATTCTGCTTACTGCCCTTCGCCCCTGTGTGCCCCGTCTCGCATGTCTATGGTATCGGGTCTCCTCCCCACGAAGATCGGTTCCTATGATAACGCATGCACAATCGACCCCGCCATTCCCACATATGCCCACTATCTGCGAGCCGCGGGGTATGAAACTACACTGGCAGGCAAGATGCACTTTGTGGGGGACCAATTGCATGGATATGAGAGCAGATTGACCAGCGATATATACCCGGGAGACTACGGTTGGGCTGTGAACTGGGAGGATCCAAATCGTCGATTGGAATGGTATCATAATGCTAGCTCCATTGAACAAGCAGGCCCATGTGTTCGCAGTAACCAGTTGGACTATGATGAGGAGGTTATGTACAGGTATGTTTCCTCCAAGCATCTCGAAGAATGCCGTTGACCTCTTCAGATCCAAGCAGTTCCTCTATGACCATGTCCGCAAAGGCCCATCTGCTCGTCCATTCTGCATGACCGTTTCCCTTACTCACCCACATGACCCTTATACAATTGAGAAAAAATATTGGGATATGTATGAGGATGTTGAGATTGACCTTCCGGAAGTCAACATTCCAAAAGAAGAACAGGATGCCCACTCTCAGCGTCTGTTGAAGGTCTGTGATCTCTGGGATAAGGAATTCACTCCCGAACAAGTCAAACGTGCTAGACGTGCATATTATGGTGCTGTCTCCTATGTTGATGACTGCATTGGCAAGCTAGTGCAAACCCTAAAGGACTGCCGATTGGATGATAACACTATTATTGTCTTCAGTGGTGATCATGGTGATATGTTAGGCGAGCGAGGCCTGTGGTACAAGATGTCTTACTTTGAGGCTTCAGTCCGTGTCCCACTTCTCGTTCATCACCCGGCCGTTTTCGAGCCACATCATGTGACAGCCAATGTATCTACTCTTGACATTCTTCCCACCTTGGCCGACCTTGTCCACGTCAGGCTATGGCCGGGCCTTCCCATGGATGGTAACTCCCTCCTCCCACATCTGGAAAATAGACTTGGTGGCTCCGATACTGTCTTTGCCGAATACTGTGGCGAAGGTACTGTTGCTCCACTCATGATGATCCGCCGTGGTGACTGGAAATACATCACCTGCCCCGCCGATCCAGATCAGTTATACAACCTCTCCACTGATCCTCAAGAGAAAACCAACCTCGCATCCCTCCAACCCAAGCACCCACTCTACACAATCTCAGTGGCCAATGTCCTCGCCGACTTCGTCGCCGAAGCAAAAGCCAAGTGGGACATGGAATCCATCACCACATCCGTCCTCCTCTCCCAACGCCAGCGCCGCCTCGTCTGGTCCGCGCTGCGCCAAGGTACCTTTACCAGCTGGGACCACAACCCCATCGACGACGGCCGTGAGAAATATATCCGCTCGCACATCCCACTGGATGACCTGGAACTCAGAGCTCGCTTCCCATCCGTAGACGCCCAGGGTAGAGACATGTACCTCTCTCTTCGCGGCGTTTCGGCTGGCGAGAATGGCGGCATTGTGGTTGATCAAGCTGGATCACATGGCCAATAACGCTAGCAAAACTCCGGTTTTTTTATTTTTTTTATTTTAAATCTCATGACGACAACGACATTACGGCCCCATTGGTGTTCCGATTCCTCAAGAACTTTTCTTCGAGGAAATTCATTTTAGCCGCCTGCCCAGATTGACCCCCTGTTTTTAGCGAGCGGGCGAAACCAGCGTTTTGTCCTGATCTTGCGCTACTTTTGTTTATACCCGTTAGATGAGTATTTGTCAGAATGTTTTCAACACCACTTTTGTTTTAAAAATGATACAGAAATGGAAAATAAAATTATCAGAAATGAAATTTCGACGGTATCGGGAATAAAAATGAGACTTGAAATTGAGAAGATGATCCGGTTGAAGAAACGAGGAATGAATGATTGGATGATCTGATTTTGTTTTGCATTTGCTCTTTCACCACGTAACGCATATTCGGATTTAAGCTTTTATCGCGTTTGAATTTTTGAGACTTTTTTGCCAAGCGCGTGGGTGAAGAATGATAGGTTTGACTTTGATGGTTCTGATCGTTCTTATGGCTCATAGTTTGATGACAAGAGAGGAGTGATGGAATTTGTTTATATTACCTAGATTTAAAAATAACTTTGAAAATAGAAAAAAAAGTTTGAAAATTTCAGAACATTCCAAGCATATATTTTGAAGATCTTTGGTGTGCGAGACGATTTTTCAGTTTCCTTAGTCGGACTAGCTAAGACTCAAACGGAGACTAAAAGGACAGCTCTAGCGCCTAAAAGCTATAAGAGAAAGCGACTGATAGGTTGACCTGGCGGCTAGTAGCCTGAAATTATAGTTAGGCTGCCCTTAATAACTGTAATTGCACTAATCTATCGCTTAGGCACAAAACTTCCAACCGTGATTGCCTAGTTGGAGAAAAACTGCGTTATAAAAAGCAATGTACCGCTATCTATATCTCGATCACCCGGGTGAGTATCCAACTCTCAACTTGTCTCACAACCTCCCGGCCTCCCTTCGCGGCCGCAAATGAACAAACTACCGCTCCTGTGGTGGAATTTGTAACCCAACCCCTGGTTTCCGCCCAATCACACGTCAACAGGGTAATATTTAGATGTAAGGAGCAGCGAAGGGTACGGATGTGTTTTTCTATTAACATACTAGTGGAATTTTAGTGTCATATCTCTATAACCTATAGATTTCCCTAAATTCCTCAAGCTCACCTAATTATGCAAAATTTGGTATTTATTTAACATTCAGAAGAGGGCAACTTACGAGATAAATGTAAAGATCTTATCTCGTAGAGATACTACAATCTCGGGGTTTGGAAAAAGAGTGTTTAGAGGACCTTTCCGGACCAGTTTCCGATCACGACGCCTTATAGCTTATGGTAGTTACCCCTACTATAGATGGTAACATTGCCGCATTTATTCTGCCTGGTATGTTCTCAAATCTTATGAACTACAAGCGAAATCTGCACCTCGCTTCCATCTCCCTATAGGACCAACCGCCATAATTTACGGAACTGCTTCTCCTCGAATGGGTGCAGGGAGAAACATTGGACCGAAGAGACTATCGGCTTCACTTTGATGATGACAAGGGTAACCGGAACTTTGGCAGCAGGCTGCACGAAAAATCAGAGAATACTTTTCCATCTACGCATGGAGCGTATTGACGGTACATTTGGAGAAAGGACAATAAAAAACAAAAAAATGTGTACAACTGACGAGACAGCTAGGATCCAGGTTAGGCTTTTCGTGGCTGGGTTTGGAAAAAAGTGTGAGCAGCTCACAAAAGTCCCACGCTCATTCAGATCGTGGAGCTAATTGGACATGGGGCTTTCATACAGCTGCGAGGGACTTTTGGAGGGCCAGTGGAAACATCGAGTGGCTGAGGCGCAGAGTTTGCCCGACGAACATCGCATTTGATATGCTGAGGCCTGATCCCTCGTGCGTTTTTCTCATAACGCACGGACAGTCCTTTTGTAGCGTGATCTGGGATTGGAGTCGGCTGGCCAAAGTAAAAGCTGTTTGTGGCAGCCTTCCCAAGGAAACCGCTGAATGAGTTAACAAGCCCCCTTAAACTGTAGCACGGCGGGCATGGAGTGTTACGGCAGCCACAGCCTAGCGCCAATTTGGCAAAGATGGAACGGGACATAGGCGAATATATAATACATACTAACACCGCCGTTTCGCCATACTTACTTACTGCCCTCATTCCACCAGGCTCCGTCTCATTGTCACTCGACCATTTCTTGCTCTGGATCTTTCAAAGGCTTCAATCATCTTGATTATTGTTAATATGGATTCGATGTGTAACCCATCGTACCTGGAGACATTCATGCCGCCAGGCACCGAAGTGCTAGCCGGGAATCTAGCTACACAATCTGCGCCACCAAGTTGGAACGAAATGGAGCCACAAGCTACTAAGTATAGCGAGCTACGACCATATACAGCAAAAGACTGGGACGCTCAGAAATCTGAGATTGCAAGGCTATACGAAGAGAATACTCTCTCTGTCGTTAGGGACCTCATGAGAAAGCGGCATGGCCTGGAAGCTACGTGAGCAATACGCCATTCCAGCATATCATCAACTAATAGGAAACAAGTCCGAAACAATACAAGGACCGAATCAAGAAATGGGATCTCGATAAGAAAGTTAAGACGGAAGAGATGGAAGCTATCATCAGGAAGCAGCAGGAACGAGGCACCAAGCCGTCCGCCTTTCGAGTCCGGAAACGGCCTGTGAACCCAGCAAAGATAAGTCGATATAAAAAGGAACATCCCGACATGGAAATTGTCTCAGCTGGTATGATTTACGTCCAATATATGCTTGCTCTGATATATGATCTAATTTCTCGGTAATGATGTAGTTACCCCGGCAGCGATCAGCGTCTATACCCCATCGAATACGGGCTCCCCTACATTGCGACCAGCGTCAAGTCCACCGGAACACTCAAATTTATATGATCCTGCAAGCACACAAGGTTTTTCTTCTTTCCAGACCTCCAAAATAGATTCATATCCTCCCGTCACTCTGGGATCGAATATTCCAGGCTCGCCTTGGGTTCTGAGCGGCCCCCTGGCCACCGCTTCTCTATCAATATCTCCGTACAGCGATGAAGGTTTGATGCTGAATCCTACATCAATGGCTCAAACCTCTCGAACTTTATCACCTGTTTTATCAATATACAGTATTTCTCGTCCTACAATAAGTAATTTTGGATGGCAGAGCCCAGCTTTTACCTCTCAAATCCTTCCGGAACTATCTCAAGCGCCGATACAATTTTCAGATGTAATTCATGGCGAATTTGAATTTTCACTATCAAATCTTACGAACTTTCCCGCAGAGATACAAACAGGGGAACTGGTCACTTGTGTCACTCAAGGTAGATGGAAACAGGAAGAAGAAAGCAACCTACGTGGAGAACTCGCTCTTGTACAATTGCTATACGAAGATTTCCACCCGCGGCCTTTGGGTTTATTATTGAAACTCGGAGATTTACTCATCAAACAAGGTAGATATGGCTCTGCAGAGGAGATAATTCGACAGGTTCTAACAACATGCCAAAATGGAAATGGAATCAATGCCGTTAACGAACTTGAGGCATTAGAGCTTCTCGGTGTAGTAATGATACACCAAGGACTTTCTCTTAAAGCTGAAAAGATTTTCCGGAGAGTATTAAGGTCTTGGGAAGGTTTTGAGGCCTTACATTGCATGTCCAATCTAGCCAGATCGCTTTGGCATCAGGGGCGATATTTAGAAGCTGAAGACTTAGAGTTGCAAGGAATAGAGAAAGGGAAGAGGACATTAGGAGAAGACCATCCCGACACACTGAATACTATGGGTAACCTTGCAATCACATTTAAGATGCTAGGCCGATTTAAAGAAGCTAAAGACTTAGAGTTGCAAGTGATAGGAAAAAGGAGGAGGATACTAGGAGAAGACCACCCTGACACGTTAAGAGATATAGGTAACCTTGCAATCACGTTTGGGATGCTGGACCGATTTAAAGAAGCTAAAGACTTAAAGTTGCAAGTAGTGGAGAAAATGAAGAAGGCTGGGATAGAAGCATCCTGAGATAATATGTATTACATATCACCATGCTAAAAGATGAAAAAATAATAACTTCTAGTTAATTCTTATTTGAAAGTATTGAGTACTATAAATTCGTCTTGTTTGGTGTTGATGGCTTTTGAGGCTGGAGAAATACTGAAGAACTTAAAGGCAGAGATTGTCCCGATGATGGCAACGATGGGCAGGCAAATAGCGTAGCCTTTCGTGAAATATTAAATTCGCAGTATATGATACTTCTAAAATGTAATAATTGAATACATGGTCTTCTGAATTTAAAGTGCAAACTGGACGGAAATATTGGCAATCGAACATCAGGTAGGCGAAATAAAAGGTCATAAAATAATATATGGACGAAACTGAATCAGTTGGAACTAATGGACAAGGAAACAGGGAAAAGCAGTGGAGATTCAGAGGAAGTTGTGTCGGTGGAGCTAGATAATACAATAAACTGTATAGTGTGGATGGTCTTGCTAGAATATGGAAATCGTAGGATCTGGATCATAAAGCAGCACTAGTATGAAACTACATTAAGTAACGAGTAAGGCCCCAATGCATGTACGGGCTCACCGCCGCTTAGGCGAATTATTAAGAACCGTGGCACCTCCCACCACTAACCTCTCGCGCTTTTCTCCTCCACTCCTCTTCCCACAATCCAGCTGCAATGGTGCAAATCCTGAATGCGTCTCGATTTTGTGCCTTTTACCTAAGAAACTAGGGTGAGAACCGAATCACTTGTTTTTGCCTTCTAACCATACTTAGAGCTAAAAAGTCCTTTGAATGAATATTATCTCCAGTCATATTTTAGGCATCACTCTGAGCCCAAGATCAACGCGATCAACTTTTATTCAAATTAATCCTCTCTATTCCAGAGCTCCAGAGGGTGAGCAGAACAGTACAATATCCGGCAACAATCAAAAAAATATCAGACATCGTGAAACTCGTGAAAGCTGTAATTCCAGTAGTAAAAAGAGTAGCAAACCCTAGAACAAGGACAAAAATCAATGAAAGACATATATCAAGCGAGAAAATGATGTAGCTGGGAACAAAGAGAAAACAAGTCACGTAGGTAAGACAAATGAAGGCGGCAAAGCCTCGGAGGTGAGTCCTAGACAGGTAGAATATATGTGGGTAGGAAGACTTCTGGACTTGTTGTTCCGTCGCCAATAATTTCTTTCAAAATATTAATTATAAAACTTTTGGCTTATAGAAGCTTTAGTGGTGTACTTACTCTAAAAGGAGAGGAAGGATTTCTAATCATATAAGAGGACAAAACCTCATTCAGTTGGCTTGGCCTATCAGTATCTCCAAGGCTAATAAAATCCTCTATATTGAAAATGAATTGCTCTTCTTCAAGCGTTACTGGGCCAGTATCATATATGTAGCGGAAAAGACTTTTATGTTGACTTTTAGATGGCTTTTTCAAGTTTCTCAGTTGGCTCTCCTGTAGAAGAGCGGTGTCTATATAACGGTTAGATTCGCTTAGGGCAATGATAATTATGGGATAACTACAATACTGCTTGAGTTTATATGTGATTTCCGAATTCAGGCAAGATCTCTTGTCGCTAGAATTGATCCCTAGATGTGAATGAAGTTTCCACCTCGTTTCTGGATTTTGTGCGTCGGCAATGTCAAGATCATTCAACTGCCGTTCGAGTTTAGTGATCTCGATTTGTAGCTCTAGTAAAATGCGTGTACTAAGGGTTCCAAAGCGGCGGAAAATAGCCAAGTTCTCATTATTGTTTATCTGGGCAGCGAGTTGGGGATATCCGTTGGGATAATTTTCAACTGTAATTAAAATCATATTAGGGTTTGAAATTAACAGACAATATAGAGTACTCACTCCTCTCAGAAATTACTGTATCATGATATTTGACATCCAGACTTGTCGATTCCGAGCTAGTGTATAATCTTGATGGCGACCTTTCTGTGATACGACACGGATTAGCTTCACAAATTATAACATAATAAGACTAACTAAAATAAAATCTAAGGAGCGTATACTATTAATTTTGGCGACAGAATGTGGAGGCGTCGTTGGCATGGTTCTCGGCATTTGTGAACCACCCGTTAACTGTGCTGATTCTTCTCCTAAAAGGTTGCCAATTTTGCCGTTATCATGCGCATAACTTGGAAGAGGCACCTTAACTTGTGGAGGAAGAGTACACCTAGGATATGATTCCAATAAGCTCATTGAGGATTGATTAGTTCTTGATGGTGCCAAATGGGGACAGAAGTTATCTGTTCCTGCTAATTGCATCACGATTGAAGCTACAAAGTTTCGGTTACTGTTTTATTATTGCTATACAGAAGGCTTACAAATGGATATCGCGCTCGACATCTTTGGCAAAATAACGTCATGATTGAGCCTAGCTTTTATATCACGCATTACATCAGCTGCTGCTATGATGTACGCCCGATGTAATGAAACGTCGCCCGCTACAACATGGCCGTAGAGCGCACCAGAATGGGCATCAACAACCCAAGAACCGCAATCCCCGGAAACTATACATTTTATTAGTTTTGAATTGAAAATAAGAGAAAATTTACAGCATAGGGAACTCTAACCGATGTTAGTCTTCAGCTCTACCGGCCACATCTTTTGATATGACTCTGATCCCGCCATCTTAATGAAGTAAGGATTGCTGATTATGGTCCCCTTCATGATACCGCTCTTTCCAGCCACGACCCATACTTCTGATTGGTTGATCTTTGCGGTGATTGTCTCTATATTCAAGAATTCTTGAGGTCCCTCTTGTGCTTGTGGTAGAGGGATTCGATTAACCACGTGAAATATTGGATCTTCGATTGGAAATATATCATTATCAAGCGTAGTTGATGTGGGCAGCTCCCTAATTGCACCAATTCTATGGAAAAATGCATGAGTACTTTCTTCTATCATTTTCACATATGCCGTGTAAGGAGTTGAGATCTACAGAAGACCGGTGGAAAGATAAATTGACCGAGGTGGGATAAATCGAGCGTAAAGATGTCGTTCCTATTACAAAATAAAAGAAAGTCAGAAAACTAAAGGTTTTAGATTAGAAAAAAGGACTTTGGTCTTACTTGTGCCTGTGGTATCACTATCATCATCAAACGCTAACTCCCCATCTCCGTCTACGATCATGCTCTCAAGACCGTTGTCTTCGTCTTTACGGGGATGTAAGGAGGTAAGCCCGTAGTATGTTCCATTTACGAGTAGAATACCCCCTAGGGTCGCTTCATGATTATGCTCCACAGAAATAGAGCTACCACATGCGTTCGTACTCGTATTTGGCAGATAAACAATTTTTTCTTCGAGGCCTTTTGGATCTCTATCAGGATTTGGAGTTTGCTCGCAAACTTTGCCCATTGGCTTAGCTGGACTTCTATCCATGCTTTTGAGCTCTATTCCAGGAAAAGTCGCTAAAGTTTTTTTCTTTTCAAGAAGTCGTATGAACTTTTTTCGTTATGGTCGACTTTTGCAAGTGAAGATAATAGTGGGCCGGGCACTTCCAGGCTCACGACCAACCATCCATAAATTAAAGCTAGTGGCGGGAGATATCTCCTCACCAGATTCCAGATCTTCTTTGTGAATTTTAAGTAACTTTTCAATTATTCCTGACAATTCGTTTTCAAAAATGTCTCTGGCGGGACCTGTAGCCTCCCAAATTGTTTTGCCTTTGACTATCGCAATCTGGTGACCAATAGACTGTTCCGGGTTTTCCCAACGTAGAGATTTTGCTCTCAACATTAGGAAGTACGATAAGAGACTACAAAGTCTTGTTCCCTCATTTTGTTTGAGTATTTCACGGTATATCTTTCACAAGAACTGTCAGAAAATTTACGGAAAAACGATGAGGTATAGCTGACAGCCGAGACACGGCCTTTGGGCAAAATAAAAGCATATCAGTTATGGCAAAACCCTATAGCTATCCAATAGCAAAATTCACGCGCCTGATGCAGGCAGATTTTTTTGGGTAGGGCGATTCGTCGCCTCGAGAAAACTCTGGGCAGTATGGCCTATTGTACATCGCCAGCAGCCTCATGCATATGCGCGAGCTGTCAGGACGAACTATTTCTGGCCAATATAATTTTTCATATTGTAAGTCTTTCTGTAGCTTCACAGAAAGAAAAAAGATCGAATGAAGAGGCGTCCCTCATTAAGTCTCTTTGATGCTCTTGCAGCCTTGCGGAAAGCCCAAGAAGCCGGTTTTACGGGGCGAGCTTGAAAGGTTATGGAAACCGAATGGAAATCAAATCAAAATCTGACAATATAAAATTCCCAAATTCTTCTTAACAGCCACTCTAACAATGGAATTACCAGACGCTCTCCAGGCAAGGCTCACCAGCTTTCCGGTAAAATTGTGCACGCGTTTAGCTATATTGAACAAGATGTTCGAAATAAAAATGAGTGACGATGATTCTAAGCCTATGGTAGAAGGTCTCAATTCCTATTTTGTACATTGGTATGCGGAGAACTGCAGTGATCGAACAGGTCAGATTTCCGAGATGAGTCATGGCGAATTGCTGGATATCGTTGGACTTATCAAAAACCCCACTGCAACTCATGACTCTATCAAGGCGAAGATTCCGCAGATAGTGCCGTGTCTCCATACTGACGTCCAAATTGAGAGTGCAATCAACTTAGCTGCTCGAATCTGGTCGATCTCAAGCATTGGTGATCTTAGGCAATGCCTTTCATTTGGTTCTAGCCTGCCATGGAACAGTGGAACTCTTGGGGATATCCTCCAAAATTATTATATGCCCTCTCCAAATTTTGTGGATAACTTCAGAATTCCAAAGCTGTTCAATGCCGTCAATCTGAGCCGAATTGCCGGCATCAGGATTTGCTGGACTAGCAACTTGTTGGACCACCTTCAAATGACAGATGATGAAAAGACCCTTCATGTTTTCCATCATGTATCATTCCTTAAATTGCACAAGAGAGCTTCAAGGTAATGCACATTTTCCATAGGTTGACAAACTATATAATAACTTCAATAGCCGGGTGCTGCCGACCGCCTTCATAGAAGAAACTCTTGATACCCTAGCCCTTCTCCTGCCCGAAGATAACTCAATTTCCAATCAATGGTTCCAACAGAGGAGAAAGGAGCTGGACTTAGACCCAGCCGCTGCAACCAATGGCCACCTCGACGCTTCTTCGCGTCGGATTGATAAGTTTAAATATTGGGTTCATAGAATCTCTATTCTCAAGCAGGCCTTCGACGATTCAGAACCAAAGTCTATAGCACAGTGGTGGTATGATGACCGCAAGAGAGTGCAATGGTACACCTTTTGGATAGCTGCATTGGTGTTACTATTGACTGTCATTTTTGGACTCGTACAATCAGTGGCAAGTGTGATTCAGGCATGGGCCAGTCTTAAGAACCTTCATTATTAGATTAATAAAGTCGTATCCCCAAAGAGTTATATCGTAGAGTTGAATGATTTCAAGGAGATTTGAGTGTTGAGTGTCTATGTTTTGTAGATTAATTAAATAATCTAGCTCTCCTAACCAGGCGTAATATAAACGAAAATAAGCTATGAACCAGCATGGCAATCAGTAATAGCTGGAATAATAACCAGCCAACTATAGCCATCAACTTAGATTTGATGCTATTTTATAGGGTAAACCGTCAAAATTTCAATGCGCAATCGTCAAAAATCAAAGCCATAAAGCTTCTCTACTGCTTATTAAATTTTGTGGATACTAGAATAGTTCTTTTTACTTTTCAGTTTCTTTTTGAAAAAGAATTAGTCCGTTACTGGGCAAATAAATCACTGTCCTAATAGTGCAACCATTAATAAATAAATCTACAGTTAACTATATTGATATTGATATTGAATTCTTACACTAATCTAGCTAGTTGCTATGTAGTCCTTCGCCAGTTAGTAACTAGTTAGAGAAAACCTTATTAAGGATAAAAAACTCTAACTCGGCTTGTCCAATAATCTATGAATCTACTCGCAGCCTGCTATACCAAAGGTAGAAGGTCTCACCACCTGTATACCTATCTAGAAAGGGAGTCTCTTTGCAAGAGAGTATTGTTGTAGGCGCCCTGTGCCTATAATCCATTTAGAGAGCGCCTTAGCGCCCTCCGGGGCTCCGATAAGTCGACGGTAGTCGACTGGTCGGCGACCGATTGCCAACTGGTTGAGGTCTAGTCTGTCTGGGTACTAGGGACAGTGCTGTACTAGGTGACGCACCGTCTCTGGGTATTCGCTACAGTGTGCGCAGTTAGGGGAGTCTATTCCTGGGACCTTGCGTGTAAAAAGGAATTAAGAGAGTCCAATGCATTCGGTCCTAGCCTGGACTAGGACTGCGCTCTCCGATTTTCTCAGGTTCCTATGTAGTAGTAGGATCTTCTCTGTAGGCTCTGTGTCTTGTAGGACTAGTTTGGTACTAGTCCTCAACTAGTTGTCCTCCCGTATCTAGCCTATTTCCCGTTTCTATCTAGTCTTCCAGTTTCTAAGGATCCTCGGCTGTGGCCCGCCCTCGCAGTGGTAGAAGTCCTTCGCCTTGTACCACTTAAGAGTCTCACTTCTTGCTTTATCTAAGGGTGTCTAGTCTTTAACTGGTCGCAGACCCGTTGCTCTCCGTCGCGACCTGTTTAAGACCTGTCGTCGGATTAGTGCGCTTAGCGTATAGATTAGTTTTGCTATCCCTGATGCCTCTAGACGGCGGTAGAAAGCTGCTCTCCTAGCTTCCAACTAGATATTAACTAGTAGGATGAAAGTTTCTGTTTCTAGCTGCCTAATCCTAGTAGCCTTGTACGCTCCTGTAACTATCCTGAGGGCCTGGTTCTAATGTACTGCAAGCTTAGCTACTATTGTACTCCTTTTGCCTGGTCGCCGACCGGTTGTAAACTAGATAGGGGCTACGTATCCTATTGCTGAACAGACAATAGCAATGTATAGTTGCCTAGCTTTTAGTAGTATAGCTCCCTAGGTAGAGGCTATAGTCCTGGTTAGGGCTAGCATTTGTGTTACTAGCTTCTGCTTAATCTTTGCGATATAGGCTATCTAGCGTAGTCCAGAGTCCAGCTCTACCCCCAACACTCTTATTGATACGGATAGCTATACAGTTGCTGACGGGAGGGTGACTGGTGTTTGACTGGTCACTGACTAGTGTTGTCTAGTGAAGTGGATTAGTATATATTTGGCCTCTGCGAACCTTATACTATGTGTCCTGGCCAAGTCGAGGCCTGATGCGCGGCTTCTAGTCTCGTACAGTTGCCCTAAATAGACTCTCTATAAGTAAAGAGATTAACGTTGTCTATATATCCTAGTAGATGGAGTCTATCCTTAGGTTTATCTAGTGTGTCTAATAAGGGGCTATTATAGAAGAGGAATAGGATAGGTGAAAGAGGTAACCCCTGCGGGATACTGGTCGATAACTAGTATAGGTCTGTGACTTTCCTATCGATCATTAGTGTCGTTGACTGTCCTGTAAGGAAAGCCTGTATCTAGCGTATAAGCTAGCCGGGAATAGTCTTTAACCGGAGATTGTCTAGTAAGCGTCTATGGTTAACTGTATCAAATGCCCCCGAGATGTTAAGCAATAGCATTGAGGCTATATGTTTCTTAGAGAGCTAGGCTAAATGTACCTGCTCTATAACTAGTTGGAGACCGGTCTCTGTAGACCGTCCTAGTCTGTTCCCTATCTGTACCCTTGAAATAAGGTTGTGTTTCTCTGCTGTATCGCTAAGTCTCTTAGCGACCAGTGTCTCTAGGAGTTTCCCAATTGTGCTTAAAAGGGCGATTGGTCTCCAGGATCCTGGAGCAGTATATGTGGCTTTGCCTGGTTTGCGTAGGACGACTGTTTGGGTTCTCCGGAAGTGGACTGGATAATAACCAGTTAGGAGACATTGTTGGAATAGAGGGGTTATATAAAGAATAGAATTAGAATTATTTTATAAGTTCTATTAAATAGAGGCACAAATAAGGTTATTCCTAATAGCTCTTAGGAACAAGAGTATAAAGGAGAAGGTTCTATTATAAAGTAATAAGCAGGCACTATTCTAGGTATAAGGAAATAATATTATATAGATATATATCTTTTGCTAAAGTTTCTAGACTATAGTTATAAAGTAGAAAGCTATTATAAAGTTATTAGAGATTATTAATTGGATTCTATTATTAGTTTTAGTAATTGCTATTAGTTATTATTATTACTATTAGTTAAGATTATATTTATTAGTTATAGTAAATTATTATTATTAAAAAGGTAATTAAATATAGTTATCCTTTTAGCTACTATACCCCTTTGTGCCACTGGATCTACCCTGTTGCGTAACACCCTGTTAAGAGAGTCCTGACATCTAATACTATTATAGTCACTACTTGAACTTATAATATAAGAAGATTTTTAGAGCCTCTATCCAAAACATATCTGTGAGGATATAGACTTAAGGATATCTAAGTAGTTCAAGATTGTTACCTATCCTGCCTTAGTCTTTATATCTTCTCGAGTAGAAGGAAAGCAGACCTTTAGAGTCAAGCAACTCGGACGATTTATTAGTATAGTTACATATATACATATACTACAGAACTTGCTAGAGAGTATACTTTTCAAATCAAAACTTGTACATTGTATCCTTCTTAAAACTACTCTATCACACATTGTCAAAGTATAGACTATAAATACCTAAAACAAGCCAGGTACTAGAAACAGGATCTTCGACTTATTGAGATACATATTCATATCAGAGTACTTCTTATTATTGAATAAGCTGTAGTAGTAATTAGTTCAGCTCTCAGATCACTATCATTAGTCTGTCTTACGTATCAAATACTCTTCATACTCTTCCAGAATCCGAATCCTCCTTTTCTGGATCATTCATCTGCTACAAGGCTGCCGGCACTGTTTCTGGCTTTAATACTATAATAGGAGAGATAGTACTCGTCGACGTTTAGGTAGAGTTGACCTTATGTACAAGATCCTGCCCTAGCTGTTCGAATGCTTGAGCATACAGCTGTCTTTGATTCCTTGCCTTATCTCCTGGAGATTTCTCACAGTACTACTGTAATTCGGCTCGACTAGCAGCCTGTCCGTTCTTCTTCATTTATCCGATCCTAACAGTCATATTACAGAAGCCTGGATGTCTTGGTGTATGGCTTGAAAGCTGGGCTGGGAGGATGTATGCTCAAATATGCCAGAGTTGTACGCAGGGACCACCTTTAGGAATGACAGCCGAGAGCCAAGTGCCGCTGCCAGGCAGACGGACCTGACAATATACCACATTGTTACACTAGGGACCTTTTCCTGTATTCTACTCCCTTCCTTTGTATTAGACCTATATGAGTTTGATTACCCTCAGATTTCTATACACGTCCATATGCCCCTGCTATAGCCTGTGACTCTTGTGTTGTTACACACAGTACCTTGCTCGAATTCCTGCAATCCTATTATCACCATCGCTTGGCAGCTAGTATTCAGGCTGCGGCAACAATTTCCCAGGCTTCTCATTTGTGCCAAGATAGTATGAAATATCACTTCCATTATACTCCATCACATGAAATCCATTGCCTAAGAAACCGAACAGGTTGCGACCCTGATATTTGATCGTGTAATCCTCATAACGTGGCGAAGATAGCAAGTCAAAATAGACAAGCCGTGATCCAGGGAATATACAAAGGGGGCCATCTAATCTCCCTTGTTTGAACCAGCTGACACATTTACCCGACCAAGCTGTTCGCTTCAAGAATAAATCAGCATGCTCGGCGAAGGCTTCGCTGACATCTAGCCTCGGCGCGAGAGATTTGATATTCTCGACTTGCATTTTCTTGATAATGGTGATGAAGTGGCGATATATCAATTCGCAGATCGGTAAGAAGGAACCATGTCCAAGAGGCCCGTAAGGACCGATGCCTGTCCAGTAATTGGGAACTAGAAGAAGAAAATATCAGGGTCCGTGACTATATGGTTCGTACGGTAGATATGCTTACTCTCTGGAACAGCTATTGCGAGGTAAGATAGTGGCTTTGCCCTTAGCAAGTCTTGCACATTCTTCCCATTAGCTATGATAGGAAATCGTGGTACCCAGGTGGTGTCGAATCTAAATACCACATAAGTAGGAGGATTTGGGACATTAAAATCAGCGTGCTCACCCAGTTGCACAAATTATTATGTCAACCTCATGCTCTTTGCCTTCATGGTCAATGAACCCTTTTGGAGTAATTCGTTCCATCTCCTGAGTGAAAGTTGTAACATTCGGCAATGTGAGAGCTTCCAAGAATCCATTTCCGGGCTATAATCCACTAATAGTTAGCTATATTACTTCTGTTAGCTGGGCGATTTAGTCTTGCCGTGGGACGTCGGCATCCTACGCCAAAAGTTGTAGGGATGATTTTCTGGATGAGGTCTTCTCTACCGTTCAACCGGTCTCTCATCTGCTGGGTAGAGAACTAAAATCCAAGCAGTAAGCCAATGCTCATAGCGACAAAATAGACGTCTGATCACAATTCTCATACCTTTATTGCACCTTCCGACTCCGGTGTACCATTGAGAATAAACTTGAATCGTTGATTAAGCTCATCTTCAATTTGCTTGCAATAATTCTGATACTCCAGAGGATTCTCTGCAAAATTCTTCTTTTGTTCCGGAGTATCTACATACGTCAGATTCTAATCCTTAGGCGGGCTATAGTAACTTGCATTCGAAATTTGCCCCGTTCGGTCCAGCATGATTTTGAGCAAATCCGGCAGTTATCCAGGTCGGCGACCTGACCCACGTGTATAAATGACCAACTTGAGCAGCAATACTCGAAATTAACTGTATTCCAGAGCTTCCGACTCCAATAACGGCAACTCTCTTCTGATCTAAGTCAATGGAGGTATCGTAGTTTGCAGTGTGGCAGAGTTTTCCTTCAAAGTCGTGCAACCCCTGAATCTCGGGAAATTTCCAATTACTAAACATTTATGTGAGCTGGTAATGGCAGAAATCTATTCTGACCGTTTAAACTTAACTTACTTCAAAAGTCCACTACCATTTATGAGTACTTCGGCCGTATCAACAAACACTGTGCCATTCATCAGATTCTTTACATGAACCTCCCATACTCCCCTTTCTTCATTCCAGAAGCTGCCAGTAACTTCGTGAGAAAGAGTCATGTACTTTTGTAAGTCAAACCGATCTACCACATCTTTGAAATATTGCCAGATTTCTGTTGCATAAGAGTAAAACTGTGACCAGTTTGGATTTCTCGCCCATGTAAACTATACGGGTGTCAGAGTAGTTTTTTTTCACTGGGAGGATATCTTTACCTGGTAATTGACGGATGGAATATCGCACGCGCATCCAGGATACCTATTGATCCTCGTTAGCCGCATGTCAGAATTCTCAGTTTGGATTCTTATACCTGTTTTCCAGCCACGTGCCTCCGATGTCGCTATTTTTATCATAACAAGTGAGTGAGACGTTTTTCAATGCCTCTGGCAAGAATTTCGCAAGACATATCCCTGATGCTCCTGCACCAATATGGATGACTCGAAGAGGGCGCTCGGTTCCACACAGCTGCTCTTTAATCCGGTAACCGTTAGTGTTCTCCCTCGGCCAGCCAAACTTGTCGGGAAGCGCCTCGAGATCGGGGACGGCAAACTGAGATTCAAGCACAGCTTCAGGATCGATGCGAGAGGGAGTCATATTCAATGAGAGTACAGCGGAGAAAAATAGATTGGCGAGCAAGAAAGAACTCGGCGACTGCTAGTGGGTTATACTGCCTCCACGTAGAGAACCCAGGCTTGTATTTGTGAATGCAAATCAGCTGTCTGGAGGTGATGCCACATAACCGCTAAGACGGAAATAAACCCGTCTATATCGTGTTCGCCTTTGAAGCCGTTGGAGGAACTAATCGCCTGTGGCTTATCTCTTTCGCACTTTGATTGACCTTCCCAGACCCCAGCGCCTAACCATGGAACCCTGAGGTTGTGTTATGTCATCTATAACACAGTCACCTCTTTTCGTGATCTCGCAACCCGGACGGCACCGTTCTTAGTTCTGTACGTGCCTTAATAATTAATTATGTCATGTAGAGTGGAGTCAGAAGTCGTCTTGTTTTGTTTTGGATTCGCAAATACTTGGGCCGCGGACATACAGTATCCATCTTCGCAGCTTCCCCATATTTGAAGCCGTGGCACTAGAAAGGGAGGAAAGCCAAGAAGTTCAATCATAAGGCGACACACGATTTAACACATTTTGCATTACTCAAAATTATTCATCCTCACCAACTTCTACACGCTTTATATTTAATAATGTCTCCAACACCCCACCGAATGACTGGGTAGGTGATTTCTGTTCTTTTTCTTGCAGTGTTTTTGCAGAATATCACTGACTTCTATCCAGCGTCGCGCTCATCACAGGTGCCGCATCAGGGATCGGCCGTGCAACTGCGCACACCTTCGTCAGGGAGGGCTGCACCCGCTTGGTTATTGTCGATATCAATGAAGCCGGCCTTAAAGTCGTAGCAGAAGAGCTCAAGGCTCTTGATTCAAATGTTCTGACTTGCATCGTCGCAGCCAACATGGCATCTGAAGAGGACATCAACCGAATGGTAGGAGAAGGTATCAAGGCCTTTGGTGCGATTCACTATGCAGTGAATAATGCTGGAGTTTCAAGCAAACCTAGAGTGAGGACAGATCAGCTCGAAGTGAAATCCTATGATGACGTGATGAATGTAAACTTAAGGGGGGTGTGGTTGTGCGAGAGGGCAGAATTGAGACAGATGTTGATGCAAGAAAAGACGTTGGTCATGAGGTGAGTAATCCAGACCAGAGTAGTTTTCAATTGCACTAACAGTCATTAGAACTGGTGCCCCATCTCAAAGAGGTGCTATTGTGAACATTTCATCTATTTTTGGCAGAGTGTCCCATCCAAATTGTGGAGCAGTATGTCCCCCCACCAGCAAGTTCTTCATCACTGACTAAATTTCGTTATTGAGTATGCTGCCGCAAAGACTGGTGTTCTTGGCATATCGCGAACAGATGCTATAGCATACGGTAAAGATGGTATTCGTGTAAATTCGGTTTGTCCAGGTGGTATCAAGACCCAGCGTATATCTGCCCCTTTCCTAACTTGAAATGACTCGAGACTTACAATCAAAGTTGTGGAATTACAAATAAAAAACGGGGTGTATCCTGAAGATATGTACAAAAAGGTCCCTTTGTTTCGATGGGGAATGCCCGAAGAGATTGCTGAAGCCGTAGTTTTTCTAGCAAGTGAAAAAGCTAGCTTTATCACCGGCGAAGAGCTTGTTGTAGACGGGGGAAGCATAATTGCATGTAACTGAGTTACCTAGGGATAAAATACTGGCGATCGAGTATGAAACTTTAATTGTTCCCGCTATGTTGCGATTTATAAATCCTTTGAGGCTAGTCTTAGCTAGCTACGCCCTGTCCGTTGTCCCTGAAAAGGTGCTAGGCAATGTGTTTTTTTGAAAGTGACTATTGAAGCTATAGGCTCAAGGAGACTATAGGGCATCTGGCACCTATAAAATACAGGCTATCCACGACTGTAGAATAAGAGCTTGAACACTATTTTTGAATAGAGTCGATAAGTGACCCAAAGACCCGCTTTATAACGAAGCAATTTACTAAAAAAAATAGTAGTTTGTGCAGCTGTGGCAGGAGACTCAGGCTAGGTCCCCGGGAACTGCTAGACTGCAGCCATTGCAAGTGTGAAATTCTTTCATGGAGGATTCTACCATCTTGATGGAAGTGCGTGTAAAGTGAGAGTATGGCAGTGTGAGAGAAACCATAAAGTAATTTGTATAATCAAGCTTCAGGCTAGATCTCATAAGATCTTGGGAAGCGTCTTTGACTCCGATCGAGGGCTCTAATCTCCAATTATACAGACTTTTATTTAGGCGTAGGGCCTTGAAAACACGCAGAGCGGGCATTAACATAGCTTCAAGGTATAGATTGTTTGCAAGAAATATCCTGGCTTGGATCTGATCACAACCTACCTTGAAGTTGAAATGGAGTAAGCGAGGGTACACCTGTCAAAGTTTGCTCTACTCAGCTTACTATCTCTTTGGCAGAGGAGATCTTATTCCTTGTAATCATACTACCAAAATAGAGCGATCATTCTATGCAGGTTTCTATATCATAGCATACATAAAAAATAAACCACCTGTCTGCCCCCTTCCGCACTGGCTTAAGTATTCGTAAGAGGTGTTGCTTCTTTGCTTGCTATAACTGGGATCATTGCCTCATAATTGTGAAAACCAATCATATTTAAGAAGTGACAGCTATAAGAAGCAATCTCTAAGAGAAAATTGAGTCAATCAATCTGTATTACGGAGGAAATAAACTGCGACAAAGACTCAAGAAGCGTGGCAGGAAAGAAAGAAACTATGAGGTCCAGGCTATGTTGGTAGAAAATGAAGAAATAAGAGGAAGGTTCACAGCCCTTCACTATCAAAGATATCTGGGAAATTTAGTACTGGCTTTGACAGCACGACGTGTCTGACTTCTTAAGAGCTCAAAATATTCAATCTCCCAAGCCCCCTGACCTCCTCCAAAACCTACGTCTCCGTCTTGATAATATTTTTATTATAGAGCATCTGAGCTTCCAAGCATAAGACAACAGGTGTTACGTTTCTGCCATAACTATTAGATGTAGAAACTCGCCATATATGACACTATAGCACAACCTGCATTTGCAAACTCAACCGCATTCTCTTTTGTTGATGTAAATTGTTTCCATCGACAGTCATCAGGCGAATCCACGACACCACTTTGGTCACCGTTGATCAGCATGACTTTTCCAGTACCTTTGAAAGGCTCCCACGGCTGCTTTCCATATACGAATTCAGTCAACGAGCGTGAGAAAAAATCGGCCGTGGCTCGCATGGAAACCGGAGCTTGCGAACCAGCCACTGCAGGGAATCGGTTGAGTAAAGGAGTATCTAAGCAGTGATAGGCATAGTTTTTGTAGTTGCTTTCTTCGAAAGGATCTTTTTGGTCAAACCGGTACACAGAGGTGGCTACGTTTCGATCCGCTAGGGTAACTGGCAAGGCAGCATAAAAGGAATCTGTAATAAACCCAAGCAGGCCTCTAACAGCATCTGTTTGGCAGTTTGTATCAATCTGGTAGACTTGCAATATTTCTTCCGCCGTTTTCGGGTTAAGTACTGCAGACTTGACCACTCTCTGTAGTTGTTGTGTGCCCCAGGACTTCCAAATTTCATGAAACATGGCAAATTCGTCTTTCACAGAGCCAATTGTAAGGCCTTGGATCCAGTCAGGAAACTTAGTCAAGTAAAGCATAGGTGCGGCTTGCTCTTGGAGACTGAACCAATTACTATCCCAAGCGGGCCGTATCAACATCGTGTTGCCGAGGAGCTTGTCCAATTTCTCAGGAGCTAGCCTTCTGAGGGCAGCCAGCTTTGAAGAGTCCGAAGCTGATGCTTCTAGTCCCGAACCAGTTACAAGTCGGTCAAAAGTATTTTGGCGATCCTCCACTTGTTCAAATGGACTCAGTGTACTCGACATGATCCAGCCTCTGTGGCACAGTGGGACATTTGTCACGAGGTGACACAGCGCAGACCAAGCACCAGCGGACTGTCCAGAAATTGTAACATTCGATGGATCACCGCCGAAGAATTGGATATTGGCTTGTATCTATACCCCCCTACTATTAGCACGGATCTAAACTGATAGCGAAAATTGCTAGCGAAAATTGCTGCTCACCCACTCCAAAGCAAGACGCTGATCACGAAGACCTTGATTTGGGCAGTATTCTTCACCCAAACGTAAAGCTTCAGCTTCTAGCTCTCGGGATGACAGAAATCCATAATAGCCCAATCTATAATTTATAGCCACAAATACGAATGGTTTCCCTAAAGTCACTGCCTGTTGAACCAAGTTGTTGCCATCTATAGGGTACTTATGTTAGATACCATGAGGAATTCTGGTAATATATGTTCACTGACCGTATTCAGGGCCCCCATCTCCAAAAATCAACCCTCCTCCGTGTATCCAGACCACCACTGGCAACTTTGTCGATAGTTTTGGCGCACTCTGTGGGGTCCATATGTTAAGGTTTAAGCATTCGAACTCGGACATTGGTATCGATGATGCCGGCTGTACCCCTTTGTAAAGGTGTTCCCTGCGCTCGCGGCCAGCATTCCTGGGTTGAGGGCAGCGAGAGCCATACGCTGTAGCATTGATTATATCCATGGTACCATGTAGAGGCAAGAGTCTGGAGTTGCGAAATCGCCCTGGAATTTCGGCATATTTGATACCCAAGAAATTGGCAACTCCCGCTGAAGATAGGAAACCACGAACTGTTGTGCCATTGACACGTACAAACGTGCTGACCGTGCTATTGGTGCTTGCAGGCTCCGCCATAAATCTCAGTATGGCACTGCTGTGAAGCTTGATATGAACTGTGAGCTTAGACGATATATTTGAGGAGGGTAAATTCTTTGTAACTGGGATAGCGCTTGACAACACGCCTATGTACTTTGGACCTACGATGATTAACCTAGTTAACAATAAGAAGATGACTTGCTACGAGGTAGAGGTCGAGGATTTATCGCCTGGTCTAGTCTGCGCATCCCAATCAACGCAAGGAATCTCTCTTAATGACCTATGACTGTACTCAACATCACGTAATTCAGCCTCCTCATTCCATGCCGCGGTAAATATTAAGCCGCTTTCACGAAAGTATCCTAAATCTAGACTAGATTTATTTTCGTTTTGGCAAAACGCAGTCCACTGGGGAAAGTTTGCATAATTTTTAAGCGTTGTCACAGCCACTAACAATATTCAATCTCATTCGACTACGAAATGGATTTTTTGGTGGAAGGCGTAGCAGTGGCAGTAGCCAGCTTGTGGCCAGTGCACCTAACTCATTTCATAAATCTAGTCATTGAAATGGATTTTAGGGTTAAGGTTTTTCTATAATTCCTGTTTTTGATCAAATTAATAATAGCTACAAAGTCCATAGAATTACTACTACTATTACCTGTCACAAGTTCGCACGTGTTTATTCAACAATATGGTATTCCCTACATACAAGAAGAATAATCTAAGGAAGGAAGGGAGGAAGAGCCTCGTTAAGAACGATTTCTATCACGATAAGGTATAGAAAGGCCTACAAGAAGTACAGAATAGTTTTCTAGGGCTAGAAAGGAGGAATCTGGGACAGGATGCTATGCTCAAAACACATACGCCACAGACGTATAATATGTATAGATCACTGTCGTATACAGCTCGTACATGCCCACTAAGGCAGGCTTGTAATTAGGGTGGTTTATTGGGATTCAATTCAAATAGTTGTTGTATTGATCAAAAAGGCCATAGAATTGGTCATTCGGTTGTGTGACCGGCTCTAAAGTAAGATATCGTGTTTTGCCTTTCGCCTAATAGCTCCTACAAGTCAATGCTCCTGAGATCACTCGAAGAGCTATTATACTGCCTGAGTCTCGATCTTTTCATCAAAAGGCTTCGAGATTATCTGGGTGTTGTTCCTATCGCCGTGATACATCTGCTTGGGAACATGGTGGGTGAGTCTGTCGTCATAATCGCGCATGGAACAGGCAGCGATGATAGCCACTCCACCAATCGCCAGGACAGAGTAATAAATATATGAATAAGCGGCAACATTCGCATCAACTATGGCCCTAGAAACAGCAGTACTGATAGAATCTGACATTCCAGGAACGTTAGCGAGTGCGCTTGCAGTTCCGTTAGCTATCGCCGCAGACAGAGCTGCCAAAGAGGATTCAGGAAGCCCCGCGGCAAGTGCTGCTGGTGGAACAATAGAGGCGATCTTGCCAGGGAGTTTGTTGTCCAAGATCGCAAGAAAAACAGCAGTCATGATAGATCCAAATGCCGTTCGGAAGCAGTGAAGGAAGGCTGCGCTTCGATGTCAGTAAGCTTTCCGAAAGATCCAGGGGAAATGCCCCACCATAAACTGCTCCGATGTCCGCATCAGGAGAGTCACATTGAATAAGGACCTGTGGTGTGACTTCCATTGCTCCTACTGGAAAACTACCGATGGTAGAAAAAGCCAACGCAGCAGCTAGTGTGTCGGCGTTACAAGATGCCAACGCTGCGAGGAAAGTCGTGGCAACTGTGCACTGAGCGATGAGCTGATATTTAACACGTTTGATGATGTGAAACGTAAAGCCAGTAAACAGCATGCCGGCTGTCAAGCCAAGAGCAATTGTGGTCTAAAATAGAAGTTATATAAGAGGCACAATTCCAACTGAGGAGTCTTACACTAGCCCAAGCTTGACTCTGCCAGGTCGTCAACTGTGCACTGTACACCACGATAATCTCTGTATACGTCTGTTAGCAAGTGAATCAACCTTGGACAGTGGAGACAAACGTGTAGGCCAGATGACTACTGGAGCAATATACATTGCACCAGCACAACCCGTAATACAAGCTAATGGAAGAAACCCGCGAACATCTTTCCACACGCGCACAGGAATCATCGGATTCGGCGTGCCGGAATAGAGGTCTGAAGATATTTAGCCTTTGGGAGTACCCAAAAAGAGAAGCTCCTACATACCCCACAAAACGAGAGCGACGATTAAACAGCCCCCAACGACACACAGAGAAATGATTTTGGGAGAATTCCAAGGATCCGGAGAGCCACCTGTCATCTTTAACAAAATGGTAAATGTGAGAAAGGATGTTTGTTTGGCTTACCCCATGAGATACCGAGTAGGAACATCAACAATCCTCCAACGAGCAGGAATATGCCGACCCAGTCTACGCGTTTCAACTCTTCCATTACCGTTCGCTCTCCATGGAGCTGGCGGAAATTCGGTGGCTTGTAGAAGATAATCTGCAAGACCAAAGCACAAACCTGCATCATGATCTGAATATAGTAAACCCATCTCCAATTAGCATTCTCAACAAGCATGCGCGCTATTTTTAGTGTCAGAACGTAGATATTTCTCAGGTTGTGTGAAACCTGCGGGCTGCTCTCACCTAAGTAGTTTCCAAAGCCTGTTGGAATAGGAGCCAACACGATGACGAACATAATTCCAAGCCATTTATACTTGTTGGGACAGATTTCTCCGACGAGAAGGGCATATGAGGATTGAACTCCTGATGCCAGGCCCAGGAACACCTTCAACAAAGTCAATGATAGCAGAGTGAAAGGGGTGAGACGGAGAAATTTGCGTACATTTGCCCCAATGAGGGTGTTCATATCTTTTGCAGTCGCAGCAACAATCGCACCAATGAGAGCCATGGAGGAGGCTCCAATCACAAAATACCTGCGGCCAAATTTGTCGGATAGCCTTCCATTGAGTAGAATTCCAATAGCCGAGCATGTAGACCAGATAATAGAGAAAAGTGATGAGTTGCCACCGCCATCACCTTACGGTTGTCAGCTTTTCGGCTTTTTGCTGAGGAAGTCGAAACAGAGAATGATACATACCGATATCATCAGCGATAAAGGTGAGAATGGCAGCTGCAGGAGCGAAGCCCCAGAAGGCCGAAATGGCAGAAAGAGAGAGGGAGAAGAGACTGCCGAACAGGCGGTAGTCAAGGAAATAACCAATCCCCAAAGTGGTTTCGGTCGACAGAGCAGCCGCCCTGCTGAGATCCTCAACACCAGCTTTATCGGCCTGCTCGATCTCTATTCTTTCAATGACCGTAGTGGCCTTGATCTCTTCATGTTCAGCCATGGTGCCGATGCAAGATCCAGGTGGAAACCTCTTCGAAGTCCGGTAGGAACAGAATAAGAGCAAAATACATTCAGGTGAATGAACCAATATGCCGAATTGTCTAGAATAGTCGTATAATGTGAAATTAATTGACAGTTATATTTATCGAAATGATCTTCGATATTCAGTTACCAATACACTTACTGTATCTTTGGTTACGTGGATTTAGAGAGAGAGGAAGCGTGATTGGAGTGGCCAGATGCACGGGCGCGCCTAGACGCAGTTGAACAGGGTTAGGAGGGCCAAAGCAGTGCCATGGGCATGGTCATGGTATTGACTCCGGAGTGAAGAGCTGGGGATACTTGCGGGGTTGATTCAAGTGGTGCGGGGAATTGTGGGGAAAGGGAAGGCAATTGGTCCTCGGGAGTATTCGGCTGCTCAATTTGGGCTACAAAAACTGACAAATGGCGATTCATGGAACGAGCAGTTCGTTCTCAATTTATTTCAGCACATTGTGGAACTGTTTAACCGCCGTGGCGCCTAAGATTGCTGCAATTTCTGTATTTACAATGACAGAAACTACGCCTGGACAGAGTGGTGTAACTTCTGACTCCAAGGTCCACACGACCGCGGAACAAAATTATTTCCTACATGCAGTTGCATTGATATGACGTATGAATAGATATTATACAAAGTTCAGTCACTTGAAAGCAGCTGAATATCTGAGATGAACAACACGAGAAGCTCCTGTGGGTCACGCTATCACAGATGTCTTCCATAACATCATTTTATAGTTCAGAATAGTCTCTCTCGTCAATGGTTTTGGTAACGGGACATCGACAGCCTTCCATTTGACTGTACAGTCCAATCCATTGGCCAAGATAGCTGGGTCGTTACAGAGTTCTGGGTGGTTCAACGCAAAGATCGGGTCGAGCTTCACATGCTGGCGGTCATCCATGTGCAGTAGTCCGAAGAGCTTCAGCGCGGCCTTTTTTGAATGAAAAACTTCCTCTAGTGGTATAGGGGTCCAGTCAACTTGATCCTCGTCTTCATCAATCTGAAATGGGCTGGGCGGTCCCAACGACAGTATGTCAACGACCGTTGCATCCTGCCAGAATGACGTCCCATTAGGCATCGAAGTTGCTAGAATGTCTGGTTCTTCCTTGGAAAAGGCTTGGACGAGATCCCAGATACGGAAGTAACCCTTCTGTGGAAGGTCATCTTCTGATCTTATTATGAAATTGGAAAGATCGGCTTCGACCACGTATGATCCTAATAGCTCGCACATAAGTTGATCGAGCTCCGAGCTATACGAGTACAGTTCAATGATTCGATCCCGAACGGATGGAAAGAATCCCCAATCGATGATTGTTGGGTGTACCATGCATAGCTGTGTAGGCGTAGGACGATGACAAACCGGTAGAGCTTTATAACTTTCCAGGCCAGGGTCTAATCTCCAACGCATGATCTTTTCGACGGTAGATGAAGACTGTAAGTAGGCCCACCAGACTCGCATATCAGGCCATGCGGTATTTACGAACATGTTCACCATATTCGAGATGAGCTTTGAGAGACTATGCCTGTTAGTGAATGTAGTGAAATGAAGAGAAGGGGGTACTTACGCCTCGCTACCACCGGGTTGAGCACGCTGCTTGTAAGCACTGTTTTGCTTGATAAAAAATTCGCAAGCGGCAAGGTGGGCCGAAAATGTGGACGGAAATGTAACGTTTCCAGGAGGGAATGTGACATGGATGTCAGCAGTGATGCGAGCTTCGCTCAGCCGGGGAGCATCAGAAGTTGGAGTTTCAAGCCTTGAATCGTTATCGTTGATGTTCGTATGTGCTCCGGCTTCTGTGGAGTGCCACATCCCCAATGATGAAGACCCCATATCTAAGTCAAGTGAGAGGCCGACATCAACAGCCCAATATGGTAAAGCGTCCTGGATGCTTGTTTCGTGCGATGACTGCATACCTGGAGTCAGGAGGGATTCATGACTCCTCTCTTGGGTTGCCCGTACTATTGGCTTCTCCGGCAGCAGGACTATAGATGGGAGCAAGATCCGAGTCTCTGAAGCATCCTCTGATTGTTCTTCTGTATATCCAAAAGGGGGGTCGGACGATATGTCTCGCGCCTCTTCCTGCTCGGGGGATGGATCTCGCGTCTTCTTCTGCACAGGGGACTCACGATTCGCGGGTAGGCTGCCGCCCTCGAGCCCGAGAGCGATTCCGATATTATCTGAGACGCCCGACAGAGCTGTGGTGAGCCCAAGAATGCGTTTGCGGGCAGCCAGTAGCGCCTGACGTAGTTTGTCGTTCTCCTCTTGGACAACCCGAATCCTCACACTTTCATTATTTGATCTGTCTGCAAGCTGGCTCTCCAGTTGCCTGACATAGAGCGCCTGGCGCTCCCGGAATGACTTCTGTGATACACGGTTCCTTGCCCGACTGATTTACTGTCACTCTTTAGTCAAGTTGAAAAGTGAAGAAGAATTACGCTACCGTTTGTCAATCGAGCTCGAGGAGCTATCATGTGCTGTGTGGGTTTGCATGATCCCTGTGTTGTGTGTGACTGTACTCTTGCTTCCACAATGTTGGGGTGCGGGGTCATTCTTATCTTTGGTGGGTGCGAGTAGGGTGGCAGGTTCTTGGCATACTAGTGTTCAATTTTCCCCGGAGGCCCCATATTTGTTCCACGACTCATCACTGCCAGACATGTCCTCGGTCTCGGACTTTTAGACAGTCTCGCCATACTGGCCCAGGACCTCTCAACGTCTCGAATGCCTACTTTGCAGCTTGTAGTTTTGAATAGCTGCGGCAGCTAAATTCCAATATGAGGATGGGGGTCCTCGATTCTCAGTTCTCGCGGCTATGTCAGTTAGCCAGACGCTACTGGTGCTCCCAGGCTTACCTTTCATGTAACTACATCCAAATAGTTCTAGTTTCAACTCGCCCCCTACCAAGTACATCGGTCAGTTATTGGGTGACTGTACTATTGCTGTTGTCAAAGTGGAGACTGGAGAGAATGCAGCGCAGGTACCTACGCGGAGGTCCACGGTTCTGTAAATAGAGGTCTTCATACTGACGAGCGCAGCTCTCAGCAATACCAGAAAAGATACCTGCGATACTAAAATAATGACGACCGAGATTTCGTTCAAGGGGCGCACCATAGCTGTTACGGTACCTCTCCTTGATCCATGATCCTTAATCTGTAGATAAGCAACTGACATCTAAATAGGGGGGAGCGTCGGGGATGGGCCTTGCCCTCACCATCGCACTCGCAGGCTTAGGTGCCTCTGTCCATGTCGCCGATTTTGCGAAGCAGCCACCTGCAGAGCTAGCCAACCTGTCCTCTGTACACTTTTCTGGAGGGCTCGATATTGCCAACCGTCCCGCATGTAAGAAATTCATCGAGGGAATCCCGGGGTGTCTCGATGGCCTCGTCAACTGCGCTGGTATCTGCCCGGCTGAAGGCAAGATGGCCTCAGATGAGCTCTTTGCGCGTATCATGGCTGTCAACTCGACCGGGACCTGGAATATGGGCACCGAGGCCATCGTTCGCATGAACAATCAGGAAGGTCGATCATCACCGGGTCTAATAGCAGGCTCGGAGCGTAGTCTCCCAGCTGGCTCCATAGTCAACATTGGTAGTGGAGCGTCACTTCGTGGGATAGGCGCATTGGCTGCCTACTGCGCATCCAAGCACGCTGTATTGGGGATGACCCGAGCTTGGGCGAAGGATTGGCCCTCATTAAGGATTAATGCTGTCGCTCCAGGTCAGTCCTTTACCTTTGTCAGAAATCCTCAACTGTAAATGTATCATACGCGTCTTAACGTATTGGCTCTCAGGGGTAACAGATACTCCGCTGGTGCGAGGAGGGACATCACAAGATGCTGCTGATAAAGAAAGGGTAGCAAAGTTGGCAGCACAACTTGCTTCGCGCATACCACTTGGCAGGATGGCTTACCCAACTGACATCGCAGATGTTGTTTTGTTTTTGCTTTCTGATGCGTCGAGTTTTGTAACTGGTCAGGTTATTCCTGTCAACGGTGGCTCTGATTGAATTGGCAGGTTGATGTAGACTTCGCTCTAAGTAGTGTACTTTATATTCGAGCAGGCCGCTTTTCATCACTACATAACAAATTGCTCTAAATTATAATATAGTAAGGACCTACCTTTAGGTAGTAGATTTAAGGTCATAGGACACATCTTATATTTAATCATCAACACTAGAATACCCATTCTGCAGACTCTGAGTGAAAGTATTTGTTACACAGGCCACCCCTGGCCACTGCCACTACTTAACCCCCTGGTAAGAAACACTCTTTTTACTAAGAGAAAGCTGGAAAATACTCTTAGAGTTCCAAGGGATAAAACTATAGTGAGCTTCATTTTAAATATTAGCTTCAATTCTGTTTAATTGACACTATCACAAGTTGACTCCAGTTTGGTTTTCTAAAGTAGGTAGGGATCCGAGTATTAGCAAGGCAGGGTTCAGTTCTAGGTTAGTGTACTCTATTTTGCTTTTAAGGGGACCAATTCAGGCCCCTTTTCTATAATCAACCCCCTCGGCTAGGATTAGGAGAAGGGGGTTGAATTGAGCACCCGTGCCTCACATCTTTAAATAGCCTCTGACCTTGTAACTTGAATAGTAAGTTAGCAAAGATAATTCAAAATTTTTTCCGTATAGAATAGAGAAATAGATACTCTACGAATTGATCCAAAAAACGAAGCGACAAGAAAGAAGCAAAAGAACAAGGGGATAAATAGAAGAAAGATAACTTTAATAAAGAAAGCTTATAAATTAGGGAAGTTCGACGGGGTTAACGTAGCTTTGCTTATTTGCAAGCATAGCCAATATACTATGTACAGATCCAGAAGCCACAAAGCCGGTGAAATATTCCTACCCTCTATAGCAGAGATTGTAAGTGATTTCTCCCTAATATATACTATACGACTAGTCCTAATACTTATCTAGCGAACTACTTATCCTCTTCTAAAGAATATTCTCCTAGAAGATATCCAAAGCACCTCTATAAGTATAGTAAAGAAATAAAATTGCTATAGAAGGAATACAAAGACTATTGTAATAACACAAAAGATCACAGGCTCCGTAGAGGTATATAGGAGTACAATATCGGAGGCTAATCGGGATCAATTATAGGTCTAGTATAAAGGAAAAACTAAAGTATATGTTGAATACGCAGGTCTCAGCGAAAGTAAGCAGGGATGTCATTTCAGGTAGTGTCAATTGTTATTATTGTATTGATATTATGAAGTGGGTTGCGAATTAAATACAGGTATGGATTTGTGGGTGCCTAGCCAATTAGGCGAGGGCAGTCATGTGATGGTCAGGTGATACTGACTTCAACAGTATAGAATAACTCTTAGGTATAGTATAGTTCCTATATATTTATTACTTAGGCTCTAGAGCAATCTGCTTCTAAAATAGTTCTAAAACAAATATACTTAAGACTTAGTTCTAACAAAGGGTTTGACGGGGTCACGTGACCTCTTTAAGCGAATCAGGAGAATGTTCCATCGTCACAGGTAAGGCCAAAGAAGTAAATTTATCATTACATGAGAGTATCTTTTTCTTATAGCATTCTCTATACATAACTTGTACTTAGCTTTACCTAATATTAGAGGTTTGTAATATGAGAACTTGCCTCAGTTATATAGCTATTGCTACTATACCGCTCACCCTTCTAAGAAAGACTACTATAAAAACTTAACATAATAACGTGACACGGTATTTTGTCGTCGTGGAAGTCAGTATGCTGGAGCATGTATTGTACAGAGGTAGATTTTCTTTTACTCTACTTAAAACTACTTAGTCTGTTTATACTCCTATTCTATTCTCTTGATTCGTAACGTAGCCATTTCCCCCCAAAAATGTAATTTTTATGTATTAAAATGGCCAGGTGGAGGGGTCTAAAATGGTAATAGACAAGCCATCAGAGGCATCTGTCAGTGACTGTGTCCTCTCTAGCAAGAACTCCAAATCGCGCAAAGCAACACTAAGAGCAACTGCGGAATCTCATGATCAGACTGCAAAACGGTTATGAAGATGAAGCTGCGCTCCGTGGGGACCATACCTTAAACTTCCCCTCCTGCGAGGTTAGGAATATCATTCGTAGGCGGCATTGGGATAGAAATATAAGTGTCACTCATACACTCCGCTTGAAAACGTTTCTGGGCACCAACTTTTCATTCAGTTCACCAAATAATGTGACTGCTACTTTTATAACCAGAATACAGTTTGGTTTCTCACACCTCTACAATAAGTGGTTCTTCGCCCCTGGTTTCCCTCCATCTATTCGTAGACCGGATTAAGTCATCACATCCTTTTAGCAGAAACGACCACTTCTTCGCAAAACCTTCGCTGACCTCCCACCCATCCTCAGCCCACGGTTCGCCCCATAAGATTAATCCCCGACTTTGCACTTCACTGAGGCCTTCATTCATCCCACCTAGAAAGTCGTCGCAGAGCGCATCATCGTCAAGGTGGTCTTGGCTTAGAATGTTGTCTCGTAGGGCTGCGGAAGGAATGATGTCGACCCACGACTCATGCGCAACCTTCTTCTGGAGTTGTGTTGGTCTCAAGGAAGGGGGCACACTCTCCGGCACGGGAAGTAGGTCATCGGTGTAGAAATCCGCCCAACCTTCGATAGGGTGGCCACTAAGGTGCAATAAGATTGACATGTTAGTCATCACTCCATGGAGGGCATTGTATTGTATCAACAAAAACAGTTGGTGATCGACTGCGAGCGGAAATTCCAGTGCGGGTACATCATGTGAGATGTGGCTGGTGAGATATGGGAGAGCGTGGGTGGATCTCCTAAAAGGTGCTAGGTTGCTGTGAGAATCATGATTATTTTGGAGAGTTTGAAGTTGTAGAGCCAGATGTGGATGTTGCGATAACAATATCGAAGCGATCTCGCGCTTCCGCTGTGCTCTAAGCTCAGCCCAGTATGCAAATATGCTTTGCGGCTCGCCCAGGGTTTCCAATGCCTTCCAGTACTGGAACCGACTCTGGGGTAGTTCGAATTTAATGGGCAAACGTTGGTGCCCGCTCACATGATCTTGGACCAACTGCTGAAGAGACAGGCTTAGGCCTCTATCAACGGAAAGCGGTCTTGTTAGATTCTCGTTATTATCAATATCCTTCTGTGCCTTTCGTCGCCCTACAACACCTCTACAGTGAGCGTCTCGTTTGAATCAGGTCATGCTAATCTTTGGAGTCACTCACGCCACGCTCTTTGATGTAGGCGATTTTGCCGCCTCCTCCGTTCAGCTGGGTCAGTTTTCCCAGTCCAGTCGTCATCTTTAACGCGAGCCTGCTTTCAAATTAGATCCTCGATGCCGGAAATAGGCTTTAAAGCAGGTCGGTGCTCAGCCGTACTGTAGGTGCGTTCTTACCTCTTGCAGCTCGTTCGTACCACACATAGGAAATTCAAAAAATGGCCCTGCCATGAATATGTCTGGAGTCTATGACGTCTCAAGTCTTTCACTGATGGGTCACGATCAGTGTTGCTTTCGCATTCGCAAATGTATAGTAAGGAGGTTGCATGACTATGCGATCATGTCGTACTAGACCCTGTCTCTAAGATTACGTCCGTACCATAAGGCTAGATCGGACTTACGCTAGCTTTTGTCCGCTGCGATCTGCTTATCCTGCATATAGTGTGGCGCAATCACGCCCACTAGCATGCCAAAGTATACGCATTCTGCGCATGTACGGTATTACACGTACGCATCTCCAGACCCTGAAGCATTCACCCTGGCGAGAAGGAAGCCGGACAAACCTATTGTGCCGCCTTGAATATCCTCTAGCCTTTTTTGTCCTCCATACTGGTCACTAAGTCCAATAGGATTGTACTTGAGGTTTCAACTGAAAATACAGATTACATATGGCTCCGAAGACAGATAAATACCTGGCCACAGCGCTCGCTGGCTAGAGCTATCATCATTGCAAACTACTGTACATTAAATCAATTATCAGATATCTTCTTGACTTTTTATTATCACCTAGACCACTTGTTCAACTCCAGTTATACCAAGATTATTCACCAAATAATACTCATTGATCGGCTACCCATTTTTCTGGCACGTTTCCAAAATACTTTCAAAAAATGCCTAACCTAGAGAAGTTCGTGGATTTCAATCCAGAGAAGGAAATTCCATCACTCGAAGAAAAAGTTATATTTGTGACCGGAGGTTAGTTTCTGAGACTTTGAAATATAGTTGACCACAAGTTGATAGTTTCCAGGTACCGCTGGGTTGGGAAAGGCCTCTGTGATAGCTTTTGCTAAACATAATCCGGCTCATATTTACTTCAGTGGCCGAAATGCCGAAGCTGCGAGATCCCTAATTTCTGAAATTCGAGAAATCAACCCTTCAGTCGGAATGACGTTTGTAGAGATGAACATGGACTCTTTGTCTTCTGTGAAGACTGCTTGTTCTAAGTTTACTCACGACCGTCTAGATATCCTCATGTAAGCGATTACCTCTCATATCATTCCATTTTTAGTGCGTTCTCTCCTTTTCAGAGAATTTTAATACTGAATTTGATCAAACGATAGGTGCAACGCCGGTGTCATGTTCATTCCGCCTGGTCTCAGCAAAGATGGCTTCGAGAATCACTTTGCTATCAACCACCTGGCACATGCTATGATAATTCAACAACTCCTACCCATTATGACTAAGACAGCTGAATTGCCAAACTCCGACGTGCGTCTCTTGTCCCTGACATCCACCGCTTGGATGAGCCACCCATGGCACGGTATCACATTTTCTACACTGCGAACTCCACAAAAGGGATTCATGGGAGCTATGTCTAGATATGGGTAAGAAATCTTTCGCTCTTCCCTTTTCCACTACATAAATTACGAGTCATGGCAATACAAATCGCTGTCTGTACTTACTAAATCGATACAGGCAGAGCAAATTGGCAAATATCATCTACGCAGCCGAGTTCGCCCGACGTTATCCAAATTCGAATATCACAGCCGTCTCTGCCCACCCTGGAGTTGTTAACACCAACCTGACCTCCAGCATATCATTTGGCCATAAACTTCTATTGAATATTGTATTCTGGTTCCTGGGGGTCTCTATGATGGAAGAGAAGCAAGGCCGTCTCAGTCAGATCTGGGTTGCGGCTGGAGCAAAGAAAGATGAGTTGGTAAACGGAGGGTACTACATGCCTATTGGAAGGTTGAGCAATGATAGGCTAGACAAGACAGCGAAAAGCCCAAAGCTAGCTGAGGAGTTGTGGACGTACACCCAGGATGTCTTGGCCAAGTTTTGACAACATGAAAATGGTCGGTTTCAGATTTTGTACAATATAGCATTCCTTTCTCGATCCAGCTCTTTTGGGGAAATCAATTATTATTAACCGTCTATTGATCTAATAATCTGGTGGTCGTCTCTTGTACATCGCCCGTTGTTCGAAAAAAGAAAAAAATTTAGTAGTTGTGTCTTCGGTGTGCTAAAGCCTCGTCGAAACACTCTTTCGTACATTCATAAGTCGAATTCTCTAAAATTTAAATTCAAGTCTATATTCCCGCTATATATACTAGAGTTTACTACTCTTATGTGAAGTAGAATTCTTTTCTATGTCGAGTGAGCCTCAAATATATGGAGATTTCGAGTATTGTTCGGGGTGTGATGGATTCGACTAGAGAGATCAGTAGTGTGATGTTGCTTTTTTAAATAACGAATTCATTACCCATAGTACGCAAATCAAAGCAATAGAGAACTATAGGCGACTTCGATTCAAAGAGGGCAAAACCAAAGCGTTTATGGGTGGGGTAAGCACTCTGTTAAGGTGCAATGTAAAAGGAAGAGCATATGTAGAATGGTATCATTTAGTTAAATCTAAATTAATAAGTTAGTAATCTAAAATCATAAAGGTAACCATATTTATTTCGCTAAAATTGGTATTCCCAAACCACTGACAAAGAATTGTACTGAAGTTATTTCAATTCTCATACCTTGCAAGACATCATTAAGGCCCACGTTTGCTTTCAGGAAAAATAGTACACAAACTCTACTGGGAAAGTCCAGAAATCACAATGCGAGCGTTAGATGGACCATATCAACCATTGAACGGGGCCATACCAGAGATATGGCCGTATCCTTGAAAGGAGCAAAACCAACACAAGAAAAGCATAAAAAAGAAATTCGCAAGAAGCAATTCACGTGTGCTTATCCATAAGTACTCTTGACGACAGTCCTGATTATGAGGCACTTTTGTAGGTTTGAGGAGATCCAAATAACATCCACCCTATCTTGTTGAATGGAAAATCTTTTCCAGTCACCAAAAACCTTCAAGCCGCATGGACTTCGTCGTATCAATGAAGACGCCTGCTGTAGACTGATGCTTTTGCATAAACCAGATGAATTAAATTGAACGCAATTCGCAAGTTCTTCTCATGCAGCACATCTTCAACAAGTAAGTGTAAGCAGGGGAACCGTATGGCTAGGTGAGATGGAAAGTATGAAGTATGAAGAAGGCTTTTGAGTTCATCAAGTTCTTGACTAAGAACGAGCATTTCACTGAACGGCCACGCGTTTCACCACTCTATAACGACGAAGATATGTTTTCCGAGGACGAACTTCCCGAGCATGGCCAAACAAACCGGGGTGGGCAATCTCTGGGGGAGTTTATTAAGCTATTAGAGCACCCTTGGAGGTTCACGTTCTCCTAGAAGAATTTATTAAAGTTTAAGGCAACCTCGACTGATTCGCAGTCAGGATTATCAGTCACAAGATTGGTGCCTTATTTACTCTAGCTAGACCTCGCTTGCTAACTGGACTCCTAGTAATTCCGATTGCGGCCTTAGTATCATCCTAATACAGTATAATCACCATTTTTCTCGCGTAGATTCGCCATATTTGGCTGAACCCCTCCGCTTCAGGTTCTCTTTAGAAGCGACAAATTAAGACCCCAACCTAGGCGCTGAGTTACTGTGTGTAGGAAAGCGATAGACTCCGACGCGTTACACGTTGGGGTTCGTGATAATGAATTTCGCCTACTAAAACACGGCTCATCCTCACGCCACAACCGTGCATACTGGGGAGAGAAATGAAAGGGAATTAATTCCGTTCGATAACGGTAAGATGCAAGGCTGTGCACATACCAAAGCGGTCACAGAGATAGTTCTACCGTTTTTGGGCCATCCGGCGCCTGCAGAGTAGACTATTTCACATCTGCGACTCTACACAGCCTGGTTTCTACTCTGCCTCGCTTAAACAAGCCCAATCATTACAGGTTCGTACGATATGTTATTTCTCTTCACCAATAGAACTTGACTGAGAAGGTGTGCGCCGGAAGGTGGGGGAATTCTGCCTTTCCATTCTATCCGACGCGGTATAGGATTTCTTTCTTTAATTCATTTGACCGTCTTTCTCGCGAATTTCCTTTCCGAATATTTGCTATATATTTGCACAGAGAGAACGTGGCTTGCTGTCCCCACGCCTTGCCTTGAATTCAATTCTTTAAGGTTTTCTCTCCATTTAAGCGCCGAGGAATTGGCCTTCTCGTGAACTGCATCGCGAGACATGTTCGGCAGTGATCGAAATCGGTACCCTTTGAGGTCTTATTCGAGTACAATACAGACGCAGTACGAACCAGTCAAGCTAAAGAAGGACCCTCCGCCCCCATCTAATGTCTCGACATATGTAGCAGCGCAATATCCTGGGCTTTCATATTCAACACCATATACTGGCACTGGGTCTTCAAATCAATACGCCGCCCCAGCTTATCCCGCGCCATATACCGGCCCTGCATATTCAAGTCAATATGCTGGACCTGTGAATTCAAAGCCGTATACTAGCGCTGGATATTCAGCACCACCCGCTGGTCCTGTGTATTCATCTCCATATATCGCTCCCGTGAATTCAAAGCCATATACTGGCCCTGAATATTCATCTCCATACGTCGGTTCTGGGATTTCAACATCAATCGTTAGCTCTGGATATACAAGGCCATATGCCCCGCCTGTACGACCGCCGCCATATCTTGACTCAGGATATCCAAAGCGAAATCCGGCGCCAGCACAGCCAGCGCTATATGCTAACCCTGGATATGCAAAGCCTAACATCGCCCCCGCACAACCACGGCCGTACGCTGATTCTGGATATCCAAAGCCATATTCTGCCACTGTATATTCACCGCCATACGCAGCCTCTGGAAATGTCGCGGATCGATTCATTGACGATGATCTAGCAAGTCAGTTCTCACAGACGCGCATCGATCAGCGGCCACCAACCGAAGGCTATCGGCCCGCTCCCGCTCCCGTCGGGGCCTCTCCACGCGGAGACGCCATCGATCAGCTTGTCCAAGGAGTCCTCACTCCAGACCTGAAAAACTTAGGGAACCAAAAACTCCTCCCCAACCATCCATGTTTCGACGAATCTCGCCAGTTCGCAAAGAAATGGAATATCTCCGACGAGGCGGTTAACAGCCACATCCAGCTCGCATGCGGCTACTTCAAACTTCCCGTTATAATGCTACTTAATCCCGCCCCGACGCACCAGTTCCTTCCTTTTAATAAGATGGTCGACGATTGCAAAACCCTGCGGTGGATTGAAGATATTCTCATATCGGTACATCTTGGACTTAAAGACGTGATCATCTTGGATACATGCGCGCTGCTCGATAACAAGCGCATCAAAGAGCTAGCCAGCCAACGCAAAAAGGATCAAGCTCTGACCGAAGCGTATAATGTGACGCAAAACATATTGAAAGTTATCCAACCGAGCATTATCATTTCATGCCAGTGTTCTACCACGTTCTCGGAATGGACTGTCAGGAATCATACGCTCCCCAAGCTGCTGTGTTCTACAACCGCAGGTGCCCAGAAGCGAGAGGTCAAAGAGGTATACATCAACAACCGCTTTGTCAATGTCGTTCAAGCATACCATCCTAGTAGCTTTTTGAGACTACGGGACCCGAGGAACATTGGCCAGGATGATCGAAAGCCTCATCATGACCCTTTTGGATATGCCTTGAAAGCGATATTGCTCAGTGTATATACTCCGTGTGGTACTTGGAACAATCAACACGTTATGGCTACGACAGCCGCGGCAAAAATTCCGAAAGTAATCAGTGCATCAGTATATAAATAACTCGACTACTACGACGCAGAAGAAGGCCCTCTAGGGCAGGCACTATTGTAAATAGGTTAGTTGGTTTGCCCACATGATACTTATCTGGAGTTATAACTAAAACCCTCTCTGCAGAAGACCTACCGCCCTAGTTGCGCCTGCTCGGGAGTAAGGATACCTGAATATAAAGTACATTTTTCTTATTTTCTTCTATTTGTTCTTTTCTGTTCGGATTTTATAGGAGTTCTGGCTCGTTACAGGTTGATTTATGACTTATCTCACTGTTTACGAGCGACGGGTTTACATTTTGTCGCCGGTTTCAATAAGCATACTCTGGGGGTTTTTAACTATTTTTTTCTGCTGCCGGTTCAAATACCCCTCTCATCCCGCAATTGGATTTTTGTCGTGTTTGTCCATTTGGTTGATGATATGGCTCTCTGAGAAAGATTATATGTATATAAAATGCGGACATGATTGATGATTAATGAATTGAAAAGAGTTTAAGGGCATCCAAACCTAGGAGACAAAAATGCGTTTGTTTTGTAAATGAATTAACTGCTGGGCTCCCTTTCCCGGCTGAGCTCCCTTTCCCAGCTGAGAACGCATCGAGATAGGGTACCTTTCAAAATATGACCAATATAATATCATCCAACTCAAACATGTCACGTTATCACAATCTGAACTATGGGTCTAACACGTGTGTTCTTGGATAAATTTTGCTAGAAGATCTTTTTATTCTATCTGAATTCACGAAAAAATATACACAATCATACGACTCGCGCAACTATAGCAATCTTACCTGAAAGGCCTTACGACCCCACCCGCATAAGTCTATGTACACCCTCTAATTTACTAATTTGCCGTCATCCACCCCCTTCGTGCGACCATCTCAAATATCCAATGCCTCTGTTCTGCAATTAAATCATTAATCCAGTCCTGATCTAACTT